>JBBPFP010927531.1:0-15288 GCA_037974795.1 Kaempferia galanga | reverse complement strand
AGTCAAAGTTGTTAGAACAATAATAAACTTTAACTCTGAACTCTCTATCATTATCAAAACCCAGGTTCGATTATATGGTACTATTTATACCAACACTCCAATGGATAATCAAAGGATTTAAGGTTCGAATTTCAATTATGATGTATTATAGAGAATTTTTCTTTCACTGAGTCGATCACTATTTAAATTAATCGGTTCAAAATTAATCGAAGAGTTGGATACTAAATTACTAAAAAAAAAAATTAGCAAATTAGACAGTACTGTGATAAAGTATTTGATGGATTCACATAATACCACAGTTTGAAACTCAACTCTTACTTTGGGGTCTGCTGTTGGGCAAATTGCCACAAACGCTTTCGAATTTACTGGCATTTAAGAGGAAGGCCACATATCTTTAGGATTAGGATTAAAAAAAATTGATAAACTCAATTAGTCTCTTATTGACTATTTTTTGGGTAGCCGGCTCGACCCTATAGAAGTTTTCTACCGACCACTAGGGTAAATCGGGAAGCACTCGCGGTGGATAGCCGAGAAGCCCAGCATCCCATAGTTACGAATCTCATTTGGAGGAAAATTCCTACAAATACGCTATAGCTGGGACTCAAACCGTGAGTACTTGAGAGATAACTAAGTATCCTTACCACTGCACCATAGCCCCGGGGACTTTAGGATTACGATTTAAGGTCTTAGAGGTTGGACGCCTAAATTAATAAAAACAAATCAATTGGCACTGATTAAGCATCGTCTAATTGTGAAAAGTCTCAAATATCCTCCAAATTCATTGGAGCTTGTGTTCGGCTCGAGTTATTCCAATCTTGATTCAAAAAAAATTGAATTATAACTCAAAATTACTTAAATTAGAGTTCAACCTAAGCTATTCGAACTTTAATTTGATCATATTTATATTAAAATTGTGAAATAGATAAATACATTGAGTTTGACTTGTGAGTAGTCCATGGATAATAAAATAAAATATTATAAGTTTAAATTTGGTTTGAAAAATAAATTATTCTGTTGAAATTTGATAATTTTAAATGTAAATTAAATATGACTTTTAGTCAACTCGAAAAGTTGATTTATTTGCACACTTAGTGAGTCCCTTAAAAAATTTAAATAAATAAATAAAATAAGTCTCAAAGCCAAAGATTTTCATTAGGCAATGTATTTATTCAATGATTATATTTCAATAGAAATTATTATGTGACTGACTGAAGAGTTTAGTTGATTAGGATCACTTTTAGTTGACTCCATCTATTTGAGAATCTAAACTTATATGATCTGGTATGAAATCAGACAGATGACACTGGAAATACGGTCGGTAAGGTGGATGACAAGTGGGCCGAGCTAGAGTAGATTGAGCTGGAGTATTCCGGATGATCGAGTGGCGTCTCGTTCTTCCAAAACATGCAAGTACTCGTGCAAACCAACAGAACGTTAGCTACCAAACCTGGGAAAGGGTCCCCTGTTTTGGCACTCTAATGCTCAAGTCAATGGGGTAATCACGAAGATAATATGCACTGACAATGAACAATGAAAAATTGTAAGACTCCGTCGGAATGCATGCGTATGTCTGGAAAAGTGTGATAAAGCATACTTGCGATGGAGACCGAGGACCACCATTTATAGCAGGTGCTTATCATTTGGCACGTGCGATGACGTTTCTTAGCTAATGGTGAGCCGCCACGTATGACACCGACTAATGGTGGGTTGCCACGTAAGCTCTGACACCTTGCCTCATGGGGTGTACCACCTCCGTACAAGTGTCAAGATCCGCGGCATGTTCCGCACACAACACAGTCTGTGATGTCTGACTCAGGAGGTCGGTCGGTCATCCGTCAATTGGATAGGTGGAGCGTCTTCGACTGAAGTGTCTCATTCGACCGAGTGGAGCTCTAGGTCATTTTGTCACCTCAGCAGGGAGGACTGGTATGCTGACCGACCAGGCTTCCTGCCCGTCAGGCTATTCTGTTCTGAAGTCAAACCATCACCTCTACGGGGAGGGTCGGTATGCTGATGAGCTAAGCCAACTGAGCCGCTGTGCGTTCGGATGGGATATGCTAGAAGTTACTGCTGTGTTGTAATAGTCGTCCGACCGGACGGAGCCTCAGAACATTCCGTTGCCTCCTCAGAGTAACGGCTCTGGAGTTGTGTTGACTGCTCTAGAGTTGTGTTGACTAATGCTAGCCCCGTTCGGCCAAGCAGAGCTTCTGGGCGGCCAGTCGCCTTTTCGATCGATCGGAGATGTCTGTCGGTCGCACTCTCGCTCATCCGGTTATGAGGTGCTTCATCCACTACACTGTCATCCTCGTCATCCGCCATGTAGCGCCCTACTTGCCGCCACAACATCCTCCACGTGACACTGTGCTAGCTGCCATGTCATCTTGCATAGCCCATCCGTCCTTACCGGATCCTTATACTTATTAAAACTGTGAATGGAAAAAGAGGTAAAATGACAAAAGAAAGTTTCATTATGAATAAACATTAGTTTCACATTGAAAGTTTTAAAATTTTATGGTTGATTTATATTATTTTACAGTATGCATGTTGTGAATAAATGCATGAGGAGATGCTCTCTCTCATGTGCAGGTGCACAGAGGGTAAATTCAGGGTTCAAATTTAGCCGAACTAAGTTGACTTATGTGCTAGCACGACTTACAAATTAACTAATATTTTGTCACTTAAACTATTCTTGTTTACATTAACACTTAATATAATTAATAAGAAATGCACATTAGTATACTGCATGTAACGTTACTTTTTAACTTACTAAAGAAACATTGCAAGGCACCTATAAATGCCTTACAAGAATAAGAAGAAAAAAGGAAAACTCTATCCAGCTTCTCCATCTCTCTCTCATCTTCCCATCTCTTACTCAGTAGAATATCTGTGATAACAGTCGAGTACTTATCAGTTCTCCATGACCTTCAGTCCCCGGTGTGCATTACGGTTAACCATTGTATCCTGAAAAATAGATGACCCGAGAAAACCACGAAGCACAGCTGGAGATGGTGCGAATTTATTTCAAGGAAACTGCGTTCATCGTATGCCTCATAATCATTGGTTGGTCTGCCACTCTGTTCACTCTACCACTCTGCTCGCTCGGCCGCTTTACCGCTCTACACTCAGCCACCAAAAATGAGCGCTACTAATAGCCTGAGATTATCTGCTCAGGTCATCTCAACAGATATGTTAAATTTAATTTGATGTAATTTTAATTTAACAAATTTTTTAAAATCCCCGATAGATTATCCAACAATACTCTCTTAAATCTATGCAAAGATCCAAGATCGATCTTGAACATCGACTACAATAAGAAATATATTGCTCCTTAGTTGGGTTTTCTTTAAGCTAACATCATCTCCTGATGAAGATGGAACCCAAAAGCAAGAATCTAAAATTACAATTCACATAAAATCTCTCACAATTCATCAATTTCTCATATTTTCATTGGTCGAAACTTTGTGTCGCCTGAGCGTTCATCTCGGGTCATATTCTTAGGACTTTGGATATACCGAGCCATCCTCATTAAGTCAGTCTTTCATATGTACCAAGCCAATTTTATTTCTATATTATATGGATTCGATTTCAAGAATAAACTTAATCAAACCATGATAACCAAGCAATGAATTGCAGTAACAGAAGTGCACAGCATCAATTAAAAGAATTATAGGAGAGAGCTAGGATTGTCACAACCCTATCTTCGGTCTCCGCAGGTAAAACTATAACACTGTTAGAGTAAAATATATTAAAAAATCTAAGCTACATGCATATCTATGATATAACTCCAATAATATTACGTACATATCTCAACAACTAATCTAGAGCATACCTATGAGGTAACTCCAATAATATTATATAAGAATGTTATCCTATCCAACACTTCCTCTACAACTGTCAATGACATTCAATATGGGTGATCTGATATAATAAAATAATTTTTTTAATTCATTTCTCTCTTATCTACATACAACAATTTTTTCTATTTCATCTTAAATTAAAATAAAATTCTCTTTTCTCTTTATCTCCTATGATTGCAAGCAATTGTTGCTATAACTGAAGTAGCTGGTACAACAAGTTTAGTAGTTACTAATTGTATCTTCAAAGTAGCAGTCAGAGTAGCTATTTTATTGTAGTAGATGTTACAACGTAATGGTAGCTGGTACAATATAATAGCTGCAACAATTGTTACCTGCAAATGAGGAAAAAAAAATAGAAAAAGAATTACTATATAGATAAAAGAGAAAAAAGATTATTACATATACATGAGAAAAAAAATTATTACACACAAACGAAAGAAAAAAACTATTGGACACAAATGAAAGAAGATTAAAAAAAATTTAAATTTTAACCGTGTCAAACCATCCATGTCAAATGCCACTACCTCATTATCGTTTATCCAACCACTTTTATCGATTCTCTTTTATTACATATGTTCAATATTTCACAAATTATTATTTTATTTTATCTGTCAATCCAATATATCCTATTAAGAAGGTAAACAACAAGCCAATACACAACGTGTCGTCTGAATAAAGATGAATGACTCGCAATCAATCTTATAGGGATACGTCAAATATAAATACAAGTGAACAGCTCACAACCCAACCGAGTATGTAGAACAATAAATTTTCAAACTCACAATTGCACAAAAGAAAATAACTCAAGACAGTAGCAAAGTCAAGGCAAAACCAAGACTTCTCTTCCTCGACGCTACAACTCTGACTAGAGAAGGCCACAAAATATGACCCTGCCATCGATGCGAAACCGACTCTGACCAATAACAATTTCATCACTGGCACCCTCGAAATGCTCATACTCCGGAGGCAAAACATGGCATCCAGGTCTTCAGATATTTCTCCTTTCCATTGGATTGCATTAAGCTATGCAATCATTCAAAAGTGTAATAACCGATACATCGCCTTTCCATCACACCGTTATTTGATCGGTCCCACTTTGACGGACTTGGACTCAAACTGACCCAACCTCGACCTTGACCCACGACACAACTCGCCTGATGAGGACGCTGAACTGGAACCATCTCCAGTTGCTGAGACATGATCCCTGTACCTCCATATAACTTCACCTGCAATGTTTTAAAAAAAAAAAAAACTTGAATCAATTCCAATATCAAGACGGACATTACGAATCAGGTTCCTACCATTGTTTAGCTGAAGTTGAATCCTCCAGGAGGAACTACGTTCTGGTCATTGTTCCCGAAATTGAACCCGGCTTGAGCACCATCAGCTTTAGGCATTGCATCATCCTCCTCTTCCAACCAGTACGTTTCAAGAATATTCACAGCTTTCTCATAAATTTCAGTATTATCATGGCTCTGAAGGTTCTCGATCTTCTCCAAGCCCTCCGCATCATCAATCATCTGAGCATATATATTGACATCCCTCCTAGCACTCAGGTTCTTCTCTGCTTCGCCGACCTTCAAGATGTTCTCAAGCCCTTCCAGGCAAACACTGACAATTCTTGGATCGGGGCACACAAGTAGGTCGCATAGGGGATTGATGCAGCCCCGACTAACCAAGTACCTGCTCAAGCAAACAGAGATTAGATGAACAAGGTAATTGAACATTTGGATAGGTTTAAATAACAAGGTGCGATCAAACAATAGCAATAACCTACTTTATTTGCTCATGTGTGCCACCCGAAGTAGCATTAGAGATGGCCCATGCTGCCTCTTTCTTGATATCAAACTCTGCAGTTTGCATTATATTCACCAGAGGATCGATGACACCAGCAGCAATAACAGCCTGAAATCAGATATTTGCAGTTGCTGTAAAATTAAAGGGAAGACCTTTCTAAATATTTACCAAATTACACTTATGATGAAAACATTCATAGGTGAAAGTTAAAATAATTATGGAAATAAGATCCTCCAGTCAAACAATTGTCCTTTTAGCCTCGAATTGTAGAAATGAGTCTCTCGGGCCAAATACTTCAATGTTAGATAAGTAATAATAATATATTCAAGGGACACTCCTACATTGGAAAGAAACTACTTATCAACAATATTTAATCAGGGATAAGGTGAAACATTGGAACAGAAGATGTAATCTAATTGCAAGCAACAAAAACTGGAGCATCATGATCTGCAAAATTGAGGAATTTACTATCTGCATGATATGCAAAAAGAAGTTTTGCAAGGGGACATTGTTATCCTTGAAATGCAAGAATGAAAGAAAGCTGCATGATTGTTTTCATTCTCATAAAACTCACCTGTATTTGTTCCTTGTTTCCAGCTGTGATATTTGATATGGTCCAACAAGCTTCCTTCTTGATGCTTTTTTTGTGATTTCGAGTCAGGAGGTTGAGGAGACAAGGAAGCGCTTGATGATTGATAACAAACTGGAAACAAAATCAGATCATTGAAAATTAAAATTAAGATAATATAACAAAAAATTTAAGAAAATAGATTTTATGACATGAGGATAAACCTAGTCAAATAGCATAAAAGAGGCATGCTTTCAACAATCCATCAAACATTAAGAATACACAAATGAAATAATTATACTTGCAGGAGAAAATCATTATGCAAATATTGTACAGATTCTGTCATGTTACTCCTTAATGGAAGAATTTAAAAACTTGAGTTACTGAAGCACTTGCTGCAAATGAACAGATGGAAGAACCCACGCATTAAAGCCTTGCTTTTTGATGCTATTATTGTTATATGGATTAGCTTATCAAACATGAGCATAGGCATACAAATTTATAGTGTAAAAGTGAACTTCGAGTCTTTGTATATATAATCACACATCTAGTATGAGGCAGCACACAACATAACAAATATATTACGGATTCCATTATAGGGATCAGCTTTGAAGAATGCATCAGGTTCGTTCTTGCAGATATTTAGATCTTTCAATTAATAACCAAAAAAAACTTTGACAAAACTTAGCCCACACAAATGGTTGAATCAGAACAGAGCAGTATTCATGCTGTACACAGAACATATTTTGATACTTCAACAACATAGGCACTGGATACTAATTTTTAAAAGATAAAACCACATGGGTAAAAAACCCCACTAATGGATATAAGAGCACAAGCAAGATGAATCATAATTCAGAAATAAGTCAGGCAGCCTAGCTCAGTAGTACAAGTAGCATCATTAACAAGGGGGGAAAACATAAGGAAACAAATAAAGAAGTTCAGGATTAAATTAGGCAGTCCGGTCTACGAAGCTCTTGCCAATGCAGGATACCAAGGAAGGATCTATTGTACGCAATCTTATCCTACTTTGCAAGAGAATATTTCTGAGACTCGAACCCATGACCTCGGTCACACAACAGCAACTTTATCATAGCAGCAACTTTATCATTGCGCCAAGGCTCCCTTCAAGATCAAGATTAAATTCATAAAAGAAAACATACTTGAACATACCTGTGTCTGCAAATCATCTCCTGTCACAATGTTACCCACAGTGCGAAGGGCTGGAATAAGCACGGAAGGTGATGGATGGCTGACAGACAATCAAATCAATTAAGCATTTAGAAATAAAAAAGGTGCAAATGAACAAGATCAGTGCATTCATACAGTAGGAGTTCTACGAGACGAGGACAGACACCAGCCTCAAGTACAACTTGTATTTTATCATTGTTACCGTCAGACAAGTACGATAATGCCCAGCACGCATCTGTGAGCACTTCCTCATCGTTTGAATGAATTAATCGCTCCAGAGCTGGAAGAACAGGCTTAACCTGATAGAAGAGATGCATGTAAGAAATTAATACAAACATGAATGTATAAGAAGAATATGATCAAGAGACTATTTGAGTTCATAAATAAACCTGATTGAAATCTGGTTGAGGCTTCCCTCTGCAAAAATTAGAAAGAGTCCATGTGGCATTCCTTAACATGGAGAGTTTTGCATGCTCGTTCAGCAGTTGTAACAGTGGAAATAATGCTCCATTGGCGAGGACAAGATCTCTGCATCTAGGAGAATCGCCAGCTACATTCCCCAAGGCCCATACTGCCTAGAAAAGAAGCAATGCGTTAATGAAAGTATTCGCAACAAGAGCATAAGACCTTACCAATGAAACACCAATCTGCAAAAATACGTACTTGCTCACAGACATCTTCACTTGTGGAACTGAGAAGTTTAACAAATATCGGAACTGCCCCATGATCGATCACAACCTTTGTGTTGTCGGAAGTTCCAGAGGCAATATTGGTCAGAGCCCAAGCAGCTTCAAACTACAGAGCAACAACAACAATAACAACAACAAAATCAGTCATACAAGTTAAATTAACAAAGAAAACGAAAAGTCAGTTTAATATGACAGGGAAGCCCACTGGCCTGAAGTTGAGGATAGTCTTCCCTCATAAGGAACTGAACAAATCGAGGAACTACCCCAGATTGTACCACCTCTTGGATTGGAGGGCTTCTTTCTGATGAAACAAAAACCAGGTGAAAACAAAATTCAACTATTCAGAATGATCAGTTTCTCGAATTGAAGAGGAAAGCGATAAATCAATGATTAACAAATACCTATTGATAGTAATTTACGAAAGTTCGTAACTGCTTCCAATTGCATGGAACTGTTATCTGAATAAACATCCGCCACCATCGCCGGAAGACTTTCTAGCTGTAAATTTCCAGATCAAACAAAATAGTAACAACACGTTCCACATCCAATACCCTAACCCTACACCATCGATCCAAGACCGAAGCGGATTAAAACCCTAGAGACGACGATGGGTGTTCGCAACGATCTAAGAATCCAAATGAGAAAAAAAGATCACCCTCTTCTCCGCCGCAGAGGTGTGGACCGCCTGAGGAAGGGGCTGAGCCAGCATCCCCTCCCGACGCTTCTTCAGTAGGCTCTCCTCCCGACGATTCTTTCTGATCTCCACCATGTTGTCCTCCCTCCGGCGCCGCCCCTCCTCGGCGTCAACGGCTACCTTGTACTTGTTCCGGCGGACCTCCGCCCGCTCGGCCGGCCTCAGCGACATCTTGCTCTCCTGCTACTCCTTTTGCCAACAGAAAGTAAGAGATCGGGCAAGGACGACAAACCGGAGTCGCTCCTGAAAATTGAAGAGAGAAGATATCGTCGAAGACACGAAATGGGGATCCCTTTATAGCGGTGGAAATGGGGAAATGGAAGCGCAGCGGAACGCTGACGACGCCGAACAGGAGGTCCTGCGAAACCCTAGATTGGGAATTAAAAAATTTAAAATCCAGTCCAGTCCACCCGCCCCCTAATAGCGGGGGCCCCACTCATCCAAAGTCGGTATCGGGTGTGGTTCCGTACGAGCAACAAGCTACATGGCCAGCGGGAGTGGTTAGTCGCGAGGCGCGATTTAACTAAAAAAGATCCGGACGACGTGGCGATATGCTATTCCTCGAAGTAATTATAATCCGAAGGAGCAGAGAAACGTTGAGTTTAAATTCGATGTAACTAGAAGGCTCCAATGTCGAATAGAATTACGATATTGCCACTCCGAATGGTTGGTGGATCTCAGCCGCCCGATGAAATGGTTAAACGATCGAGGAGAATACTTTGAGTTCAGCATTATAAATGTCCTCCGACCGTCCATTCAAAACCTACGGAAGATAGCGTTGTAAGTGCGCCTGTGGATCAATTACCGAATAAAGATAGAATTTCAAAACATTTTAGGCTAGCGAGATAATCAGTTTTATAATATAATTAACATTATTTATTTAGTATAGGTTTTAAAGTTATAATATAATATAATTTAGATTATAAAATAATAAAATTTTATTATCTAGATTATAAAACCAATAACATATAATTTAATTACATTTCAAGTTTAATACTTAACTAAAATTTAAATATTAAATATACTTCTAGTATATTTCCTACACAAACCAATCGCAGACACCCCTATCGTTGTCGTCACCCACCGGTAAAGGTCACAAAATATTTTTAGCATTTTATAATAATATGAATTACATTCTTAGTAAAAATAATGTAAATCAAATAAAAGAATGTAATCACCCTTATAATAAAAAAAAAAAAAAGTAAATTCGTTACCTTAACGTCCCTCCTAGAGTCGGCCCTAAGGATATAGAAGAAGGTTCATGCAGGTGAAAGGTGCATAGTAGGATAAATCTCAGAGTTCACCCTTATAATTAAAAATTATATACATAGTATACAACTTTTTTACCAATAATATAATATTAATTATATTATATTATATTACGTTATAAAATTTATTAATTGGTTACATTACTCTTAACTATCTAATCTTAGAGTGCACTTTAGGTCGAGGAACATCGAGTGATTAGTTGGTTCTATTTGAAGTGTGCTCGGAAGCAGAAGAAAATCAAATGACAGAGTAAGCTTGAGGAAGTTGGTACATATGGCAGTTTAGTTCGTCTAGTTCTTCAGGTGGAGGAAATTTTCGCAAATATCTGTTTCCATAGGAATTTCATATTGACTCCTCTCCAAGTAAACACAACCTTAGGATTACTTCGACAGCAATAAGAAGAACAAGAAGCATGGATCCTCCGATAGAACCGTGCAAAGTGTGTAGATGAAACTCATGGTTTGGAGAAACACTGACAAACTGAAATTAGCATATAAGAATACCAGCCATTTTAGTTTGATTCCAAACGCTCATGTTTGTATCATCACAAGATAAGATGCCGCATTAATTGAATAAGAAATGCAAAGGTCTGGATTACAACCACTACCAAAAATTTTGCTTACAGATTGAATGAAGAAATTTAACTGTACAAGAATGCACATTGCCATCTCTAATGCCAACAACCCTCGTTTCGTTTTGGAGCCAAGACAGACAGTGAGGTTGACACGGGAACAAACATTGACTCGATGATCGACAGAGGAAAAGGATCTTGGTTTTGGGGGATTTATTGCAGGAAGAAGAATAAGCAACGACGGGAGTGAGGCTCGAGTTTGATGATTGTACATGAGGGCTGAAATGAATATAATAACTGCGGAGGCAAAGTGTTTATTAAGCTTCTGAGAGAGTGCTGAAGTCTTGAAGCGAGAAGCAAAAGAGGGAAGAGTTTGAAGTGAGATCGGAGCATGGACTAGGAAAGACTGATTCGGAGTATCCTGAAACATTTGAACAAGACCAAGAAAAGGGGGGGTCTGATGTAATGGACAGTGTGATGTTTGAAAGGCAAATACCGGTGAAGGGATCGTTTTCAATTCCTGAAAAGAATCCGGCTGTAAAGATGTTGGTGCCGACCACATTTTTTAGTGTAATTTGTTGGATGGCTGGGAGAGCATCTGGATCATACTGCTCATCGGGATGGCGACTAGAGTTACCAGTGAACCAAAATGCCTCGTGCACATTCTCCATTTCCACATTCGATATGACGATGTTTTTTATGAAGCCACCACGCCCGGGGGCGGTTTTGAAGTTTATTCCGGTTAAAGAGTTGCCAATGTATAGATGCTCAACATATACAAGCGAGATTCCACCAGACATCTCACTTCCAAAAGCAAGTGCCGAACCAAGAGGTGTCTGCAAATGGACCTTTCTAATATGGATGTCGGTTGAAGGTGTACCGAAAGTGATACCGTAGTTGTCCCAACCACTTTTAAGAGCAATGGCATCATGTCCAACTTCAATACTACTGTCTTCGATACATAAATTCGAGCAGGAATCTGAAGAAAGCGGATGAAAGTTGCTTCAGCTAAATATCAACAAAAAGATTGATAAAAGAAAGAAGTTTTGATTGATATTGGTGCTTTAATTCAACATTCAATAACATATTTGATTAGAGTAAATCAGATTATCGATTTTGTGTCACGACGTCAAGTATCAGTGATACTTTTTAAATGCAAAAATGCTATCCTTCTATACACCCATCTATCCATCTACGTAAACGCAAAAGTTCAATTTCTACCCAGAGAGACAAATTCAATGTCGATGACTAGGACAGCAGAACAGCAAGAAGATATGCACATAAAAGAAATTATTACCCGGGACTATGCCATTAGTAAATGGAGAATCAAATGAAGCATGGATTTTTATGTTCTGAATCTCGACTTTGCTGCATTGTACACACACACAAAAAAAGTTTCTTCTTTAGAATTTAAATTTCATGGCATAATTTTTTACCCAAGTAGATATTCAAAACAAGTAGAAATTTTTATAACATACCTACAGTAGACTGGATGGATGCTCCATGCGGGAGAATTCGAGAATGTTAAATTCGAAACGACGATATCAGTAGAGTTCACAAGTTCAAGAATATGAGGCCGGCTATAGTTCAGAGTATGGGAGTTTAACCATTCCCACCAAATAAGACCCTGCCCGTCAATAGTTCCGTTGTCACCTGGAAAACATCAAACGAAGGGTGTTACACTGAGACATATATCATAAACACAAAATTGGTACATTATAGCATATCCAAGAATTCATGCCTGTTATCACTATGTCGGTCAAGTTATACCCATTTATCAAGCTACGATGTCGTTGCCCTGGAAGATCTTGCCCTTGACCATAAGAGGGTAACGGTTCTTCAATAGGCCATTGAGACGAATCCTGTAAGTGAAAGTGAATAGTCTTTAGGTGATCTATTCAACAATCTTAAATGGCACAAATCCAACATGATACTAAAATCATGATATCATCCAATGCTATAAGCCATCGATTTATAGATGAATATGTGCATATACTAAAGTAACAAAAATGTGTGGGGAATATTAGTGAACACCTGACTGCCAACAATTATTGCATCCTTCTCCAAGAAGAGAGTAAGATGACTGATTAGGTTGAAGCTTCCAGTGAGCCAATTCCCTTTCGGAACATAGAGCTGAGCACCTCCTTTATCAGCGAATGACCGCAAATAAAAGACGGCATTTTGGAAGGCCACCGTGTTCAAGGTTTTACCATCTCCGACCGCTCCAAATTCTGTTATGGTGACACTGTGTGGCCTCGGATTCAAGCTTCGTTTGTAATTGCAGTAGCCCTCGGCACTATTTCTGATGCCGTTGTCATCGGCATCAACCAACACTGCTAGTAGAATCAAAATTCCCTAAAAACACAAAGAGAAGGATGATCAAAATTTGGACCTTCAATTATTAGTATACGTCCTTCGAGGTATTTTCTGCAAAAGAATGTGAAAGTAAGACTAATAAAGAACAGAAACAACATTGGTTCTTACTTCTTAGGCAATCACACAAAAACAAATTAAAGCTTTTAAAATTGTGGATTGAAATGAAGAAGATCTAATTCTTTGAGTAATACAAGAAAGTCCTAGAAGAAGCCCATATCCTTGGACGAAGTTGGGAATTCAACCAACAAAGATCTGGGCATTGATCAAGAAACAGTATTGGTCCATGAGGTATTCGAACAGGAACAGAAGCTTTGAAAAGGATGAACTGGCGGATCTCAACTATTTTAAACTTGGGAGGGCAGATAAAACCCTAAGAAGTAAAAGAAACACAGATGATCCAAATGCCCACTTTGTCAATGCCACTTAAAAATTGGAACTTTCCACCTCAAAAATGGAACTCCTGCACACACTGCAGTGTCGGGAAAAACCTACACAAAATGGATCAGAGAACAAGCAAGAACCGTAACACTCAAAATTCATAAAGCACACCAGGAAATTCTCCAGGAAAAAAAAATTTTTAAAAAAAAGGACAAATACAATAACGTACTTACTAGCCTCTTCATGAGCCCCCTCGAAGAAAGGGCAGGAGAAGACCCTTTGACAAAGCTATCGCAACTGGAGAAGCCCAGAGAGGAAGAGAGGAAGCAGGGCAAGGCAATTATTGAGGCTGGAGAAGCACGACAAGGAGGAGGAAGAACAAAGGGATTCAACTCAACTCAACACAACTCCCTGGTTTATAACTTACAGCCCTCTAAAATAAATAGACAAACAAAGGGGGGGAATAGGTAAAAGATCCACGCATAGATTTACCGCTATTGATTAGATTGTCGTGACGTGGACAAGGGATAGGTGAGCCAACGGTGGGTGTTCGTGCCTGGGGCCCTCAGCAAATAGTGCATGTCAATGTTATGGTAAGAAAACAAATGGCCAAAAAAAATAATAATAATAAAAATAAATAAATAAAAGAGAAATATTGTTTGTAGGATGAAATGAGCAGGTGACAACTCATAATAACCCATCAGTGGGCTCAAGCTCTTAAATACTTGTGATTATTTAATTTTTCTATACCAGGAATATATTAATAATTTTTATTATATATATTTTTTTTAAAAAAATGAAATGGAAAAGAATGTAAAGGAAGAAAGGGCAGTAGGCAAAATAGTAGGAAGGGATTGAGTTGGCCAATCAGGAGAGAGGGAAGAGAGGGGGTGGGGCTAATGGGGTGCATGGGACTGCGTGTCCCACGTGGTTTGACAGGAAGGCACGGGCCCCACCTTGAATTGAGCCGGGGCCGCCCGGTTCAACTTGAAATTAGTAATTGATTAAATTATTATTTTTGTATATTTTTCATAAGCATATTCTTTAATACAAGTCAATAGTAAATTATTTTTCTAGGTTACAATTCATGATTTATTTAACTGCTTAGTTTATGCTTATTTTAGAAATAATTATGATATAACTATTATAGCTTTAAAATTAGGTCAAACTAATTAGGTCAATTAAGATGCATAAACTAGATGGGATAGGTGAACTGGTCGTGCTAATCATTTAGCCCGGTTAATATATTAAATAGGTTGATCAAGTTAAGCGAAGTGATGATCGATCGAGTTAGGCAGATCAATAATAGGTAATGATACTAAAAATCTAAGATACCTAAAACTAAATAAGATCAAGAATAGTTAATTACAATATTTGAGTAGGTAGATTCACTTATTAAGTAGGGGGCAGTTGACAAATAATATAGATCACACTAACTAATTAGTCAATTTGAGTTAATTTTGTTTAAAAAATATTATAAATGATCCGGTAAGGTCAGATGAGCCACGTGGAGGATGTCGTAGCTTTCAGCAGGGCGCCACGTAACGAATGGCAGGAAGGCTAGTATGGCGTCACGTGGCGGGAAACACAGTGACTCAGGCCACAACACTTAACGGATGAAGCAGCTTAAACTTGCACAGCAGGGCGAACGGAGATCCTGCTCGGCTGGGCAGGCTAAGAGCAGATAACTCTAATAGACAGGCCGAACGGCGCTCCGTCCGGCCGGACAGAGCTAGCAATGGCCAGCTCCATCAGTTCAGCCAATGTAACTTTAGCAGTCATCTGCCCGGTTCAGTATTTCAGAAACCTTCAAGTTAGTTATACCAGCAGTACAGTTATAATTCAGACAGACCAGTTCAATCAGCACAACCACAAAATAGTCAATCCAAAAGGTCAAA
>JBBPFP010927322.1:0-15296 GCA_037974795.1 Kaempferia galanga | reverse complement strand
AACCAAACACAAATGAATTAACTAAAATAGAAATAAGAAAATAGTACGAGACGCAGACGATATACTTGGATCGCTACTCCAAGGCGGTTGAAGCGCTATCACAATCTCCTTCCTCGGAGGCGGAGAAGTCTCGTACAAATCGTTAAAGCTCGAAAATTTTGAAGCACGATTACAAAAGAGTTGTGAGTGTTTGGGATGAATACAACTGGAGAACCAGAGCTCTATTTATAGCTTTGGCAAACTCTTTCTTCGGACCTATTGAGGTGGTCAATCTCTATCCCCGAGTAACGGCTCGTCAACAGACGAAATTCTGGCTCCAGGTGCCCTGGACTGTCTCGGGCCAATCAACTTCATATTGACTGGTCCGGCTCCTTCCAGAGCTCCTGTGGTCTTCTGGGTGTCTTCGGACATCAAGAATAGAGCTCACCCGAACCCAGCTTCCATCCTTCCTCGAGCAGTCTTTCTCCCTGGCTTCTCGTCTCTCGGAACGCTGCGCACCTCCTTCTCGTCCGCCAGTGTACTCTTTCGCAGTCTCTGCGTCCCTTAGATGCGCCGACCTGCGCTATCCTTCTCGACCATTGTGTCTTTCGCTCAAGTCCTTGAGCGACCTTCCTCCCTAGCTTCTCGTCCCTCAGAGTGTTGCACACCTTCTCGTTCGTTAGTGTACTCTTCCGCAGCTATCGCATCCCTCGAATGCGCTGACTCGCGCCATCCTTCTCGACCGCTACGTCTTCCGCTCGACTTCTTGTGCTCTTAAACTCCTGCACACTTAGACACAATGGTTAAACACACACATGACCTAACCCAACTTGGTTGATCACATCAAAACCAACTTGGGGCACCAACGCCAAGAACAGTGGTAACGACCGTGAGGTCAAGGAGAGGCGCGGTGTGATGACGGTGGCTGGAGAGGCAGTAATAGCCGTTGACTGGTGCCGAGAACAGTAGCAATGACTGTGAGGGTTAGGAGAGGCGCAGTCAACTACGGCGGAGGTTGTGGGCAGCAATTGTGAGGGAGAAGAGAGGAAGAGACCCTGCTGGCGGTGAGGGACAAAAGGAGGCGTGTGACCGACTAGCATGGGGAGTGATCGATGACACTAAGGCCGGTGTGACCGGTAGCGAAGGTGGAAGGGGTTGAAGAGGGTTGATTGGCGATGGCGAAGCCGACGAGCGACAGAGGCCAAAGGCAACGACGAGGTGGTGACTTCTTTGGCAGCGGCCCCGTCCCCCTCCAATAAAAGTGAACCCCATAGAAAAACCCTTATATGATGAAATTCTAATATTAACCTTCTCTATGTGCCTTCTAATCTATTCACCATATCACCTACTAACAGTTATTTAATATCTTCTATAATTATTTTAAAGTAAATTTAAAATGATTTTGATAAAGTTTAAGTAATTTTAACCAATTCTATGAAGATTATCTCATTATAATAGTATTTTATGTATAATAATTTTGATTAAAATAAAATATTTAGTTTTTTAGTTGTAATTGTTATAACAATACTTAAAGTACAAATATTTTTGAAAAGTAGAATGCCCTTTTGATTTTTTTTTCCCTTGAAAAAGAAGTACCCATTTTACAATTTGATAAATATCTTTGCCCTATAGCAATCAGTGGGGACGAAAAGGAAGGGAGAGAGAGGGAAGGCAAGGACCAACCACCTTTTCTATTCCTTCTCTTAAACTAATTACTCCTATAAATATACCCAAAGGAGGAGAGCATTCTCCATGCAGTCTTAGCCCTCTCGTCTCTTCGCCTGGCATGGCTGCAGTTGCTAACAGTTCTCGAGCCCTGCTCATCCTTATGATCCTTGCCTTTGAGGCTTTAGCCATCGAGGGAATTAGAAGGCATGAGGCAGTAGGCATTGGAAGCAGAGAGGAAGAAGGCATGGCTATGGCTGCAAATCGGCACGATAAGAGTTGGGCGATGGATCAGATGGAGGATTTTCGTCAGACAACGCCGGGGCACAGCCCTGGCGCTGGCAATGCCCGTAACAGCAAGGAGGTGGAGAAGAGCGTGTAGAGGGAAGGACAGAGCCTGGTCTATTGATATTTTGTGGTTCTTGCTTGCATTGCTAATTTCTTTTCTTCTCTTTTCTACTTGTTGATGATCTGCAGTGTCGAAATTTTTATCAGTCTGATTAATGATCAGTAATTTCAACCATGCAGAAAAGCTTCATTAAAGAGATCATGGCATTTAACTTAAGGAAATCGACATTATGTCCTTTTACCATAGAAGGAAAATCACATGAACGATGAAGTAAAACAAAAAACAAAAAGGAATGACATCTATTGTCCTCTAAGCGGGGTTACAGCTCCAGCTAAAGAATTCTCCCTCAAACTTAGCGGTAAGTGGAGATCGTGCTATAATTGCAGTGCCTCAGTGAGGTTTAGGACCCATATCCGCTGCCAACTCGATCCACAAGTTCCGCTGACTCTTCACCCTAACTTTCGCTGCCGCCAACCCAGTACTGCTTTACAGCCACCAATATCTTCTCAGGAAGCAGGGGTCCATCCTCGTGATCGACCAGCTTAGCATTCCATCTCATGCTACTGATTATCTTCTTCACCTTTAGGAGAACTTCGACATCATCGCGAAATATAACTGCACCCTCTGGCCGCAAAATCCGATCCATTTCCAGAAGGATGTCTTCAGCTTTGCATCTGTTGTCATTGTATAAACAACATAAGATACACTTAACGAGTGACGATGCAGAATTGAATTGAAATCAGACACTTAATGCTTGAATTGCAAGTCAAAATTTTCATTTTTATTTTCTTAGACCGGCATTTAGTTATATGTATCAGAATCAAATTCCAAATTCTTACTTGTTCTTGTACAGGCTGAAAACACCATTGGCGTGTAAGAGATCATAAGTCCTTGGGTAAGTTGAAAAAGCTTCACACCTAGTACCAAAAAGCAAAAGAAGTGAAAAAAGTGAAATACAAAATATGTAATGACAGGTATGAAATAAAGTAGAAATGCACTTTTGAAAAAGATAACTTAACGAGCAACTAAGTAGCTACTTTACGTAAGCTACTAAGAATGATAATCACAATTGGGATGTATGACAAATAGTCGAGTAAGTATTAGCAAAGGATTAGTAGCAATCAAAAGTACTTCTCATCTTAACTATATGACTCAGATGGAAATCCATTAGGAATGCATACCAGTCATGATATATGCCAATCAACCCACGTTCGTAAATCACACCTAAGGTGGATAGTTCAGCTAATGTGGGAACAACATTCATCACCCACAACTTCGGAGATTCCATTGTTGCTGCAAAACCACCCAATCCGGCATTCATATCCATTATGTTTCGGTACCTTCCAGTATCAAGTAACTTGTTAATTTTCTTATAAGCTTGAACATGCCCTTGCCACCGCTCGATATCTTCTTGAAAGGATTTCACTGAGATGCCAGGTACAGAACCACTAGCTATGCTCGGTGGAATAGCATTTAACCTCTCAGGGAATGGCTTTAGTTCTCCTCCTGCAACCTTTTCAACGCTACTAACCTTAGGATATGGTGTTATGCAGGGCTCCATATTCTTGTACCTGATGAGATTGAAAAAATTCTCAATTATATAGGAAGAATCAGCAAAATTTATGAAAATGATAAATAATTAGAAGAAACATAGTGGAGCATTCAAATTTTATTACCTTACTGCAGCTAGTCACAGAATAAAGAAAATAGTGGCTACAATATTAACTTCATCTGCAATTTACTACCAGTTCATCGGAGACCAACATCTAGATGTGTCTGTACTATCTATTTGAGGACAGTACGAGTTTTTATGATAGCCTTTTAACATTTACTTTTTCAAGGTTTATCCTTGATTGGCAGCCAACAAAATCAACACAAAACAGCATGACAACATATATGCACAGAAACAATGATAAAACACCCACAAATAGCAACTTCAAGAGAATGGATTGCGCCCTCCCTAAGGAATTCATTTTGGGTTTCACATGTGATTGAGTTATAAATCATTATTGTTTTCTCAATAAAAAATGAATTGGCATGGCCTATTTGGCATTATGTATTTAGCTGAAGTGAACTTGTTTAGACTCCTCCAGATATGCAAATGTTAAGCTTCTTGAATGATTCTGAGCATACAAATCAACCATACTTCACTAATCTTGAGCATTTGCAGTGGTGAGAGAAAGAACCATAACTTACCATACATCATTTGAATTCACTTCTTTGCATATACTTATGTGGCCATCATCTTTCCTCCCTGGGCATGATTCAGCATTAATTCTTTTCCTCCAAATAGCGATTTCAGACTTCTCACTGACCTTCTCCCAGCAAAGAAGCCTTGCAATTTCCTCAATCTTCCTTTGTTCCTCCTCAAGATCTTCCTTCTTACGTTGCCATGCCTGATAGTTAACTTTCCAGTTGATTGGGGGGCCTGAAAGCACCCAATAACCACCAGGCCTCAAAACCCGATCAACTTCCTTTAAGTAAATTCCATCTGAAGAGAGAAGCATAAGAAAAGAATGGTAAGAACAGGATTCAGAAGTTATCAAATAGAGTTATTTGACAACAATAAAAAACTTGATAATTAAAAAGAAAATAGTTAGTTCATTTCTCACCATTTTCGCCCCATGGAATTAAGCACCGTGAACAGTGAGCCATATCAAAGGCTCTGGATGGGTACGGAAGCTTAATTGATCCAAGAACTCCAATAACTGCAGGGACACCTCGTTCTAGGGCAAACTGTACCTGTGCCTCGTGAGAGTCCCTAGGAGCAAAAGACATAGCTAGCACATTCTTTTTCAGTAGATAAGCACCCCAACTAGCAACCTGCAATAAAAATCAAGATGATATCAAATAAAATGATAGAAGGCTTCAAGATACATTCTTGCATAGAAACTGTCGATTCTAAATATAGCCAATGATGAGCTGAGACCATAGATTTGGAGAAAGATGTTCCATACCCCACATCCTGTGTCCAACGCAGTCCTGACAATACCATTGTCAATTGGAATAACAGATGCAAGTTGTTCAATATATTTATCAGCTCCTTGAGGGAACTGTGTTCCTCCGCCAGGAAATCTGAACACATTGCCCTCATACTGAACCCAATTCTGAACAGCCTTCTCAACTGTCAAGCTTTTGTACGGTACGTTTGCGTAGGGAACATAATCACGGCTCTTAGGCCATGGGAAAGGAGCAACATATCCCTTAGGTGCTGGTATAAGACAATGCAGTTTCTCATCCTCTCTTGGGCAATGTCTCTCTCTGTATATCATGTTATCTCGAGGAAAGGTCATTGCTCGCTTCTGATCTTGGCATGGAGTGTAGTCAGTGTAGCGGTTGTGGCATGCTTTAAACTTTTTGACTTGAGAATCTTTGAGATCATTCAGGTTTCCAGAGCCAGCATGGTGGGTCTCAAAATTCAGATTAGGTGCTATTGTGCATTCAGTTTGCTTAGTGACTTGGAGTGCGATACTATCCCCCCTTCCGAATCCACTTCTCTGCCATGCTCCCAATATATAGAAGAAGCAACAGAGGCCAACAATGATGATGAGGGACACTGATTTCCTTGTCCTCCCATCACCAGAACTCGACTTTAAAGCCATGGAGTGTGCCTGAAAGATTTCCCAAATTTTAGAGTCGAACAGAATTCCATTTTTATATGCACCCTACTATCTTTCTAATCCATTCTGTTACATGCGAGGATGACTAGTGCTGCTCACTTTAGCTACGGAAGGAACTGAAGATTGTAAGATCTAGCAATCAATGCGTACAAAAATCTCATTCAAACAGTAACGGAACACTTCGCAGAATTAGTAAGTGCAGCCTACAAACCAAAGCAGGTGTTTCCTTAAACGGGCAAGAAAATGCATTCAAAATAGCTGCTTTTTATGAAATAAAATAAAAATCCACAGAAGTTTCATTCCCAATCATTCCAAGAGCTAGCAAAGACAGAGGGATCCAGTTAAAAACCTTACGAACAGATCAAATTCCAACAAATCCCACAAATCCGACATCGAAGAAAAAGAGGATCAAAAGAACAGACAGTCAAACGGAGAAGAAGAAAAATTTCGACAGCGTAGTTTGCAACGCCGACTTACCGATCAAGCAAGAAGCAGATCTAATTTCGGGGAGAGAGAGAGATAAGGAGCTCCAACGGGTCGTGGTCGCTTCCGTTTCCTCAGCGATAAGCCCTCGAATCGATCGGAACCGACATAATCCTCTTTCTCACACTCGATGTGTCCGCGTGATTTCCAGTGCAATAAATGTTTCCTCGCCAACCCACTTCTCACAGACCGCACATGCAGTCGATCCTCTTCCGTTCATCATCAATCCAACGGCAGATCTCATCCCTCCAAGCTACGTGTTCGCTGTTCGATCACTTGGGAAAAGAATTGTTTTTTTTTTCATTATTATTTCCTTGCGCTGCTGACAAGTCCATAAATGCCGGGTGAGGAAGTCATTGGCGAATGAGCTGTGTGCCACTGCGGGTATAATTGTTTGGGGGAAAGACTTTGGTCGAGTTTTTGGATTCGCAATTGGATATCGGATCCAAATCTATTGACTACCCATCACGTGGATCAGATTGTCTCTGTGACTCCGCCGTAATCCTCATTCATTAGTGTCAATTTAATATAAATTGGTGACCTGTTCAACTTAACATCGAATAAATTGAAACTATAAATACTGTTTCGTAATTTCAGGGTTATTTTTTCACTAGTAAAGATCAATTCCAATTAGTTGTCGAGGTAAAGTTTCACAATTTATAGTGTTTTATAAATAGTGGTCGGGTAAAGTTTATAAGGGATACTTAGCTGAAGGGAATGAGAGTGAAAAATGGGTAAGAGATTTAAAGTTGATGTTTAATTTTGATGATTAATAATGGGTCCTACAGTTCATTCTATTAAATATGAGAATAAGTTATTATTTAATTTTATAGGGGAATAATAAAACTATCATTTTTATTCTTCACTTCTATCAATTATATTTCTATTTCTATATTTTTTTAATGAACCAAGCATCCCTAAAATTTTTAAATTGTATGTCACCTTTTGCTTTATTTAAATTATAAAATTGTCTTAGATTATTGATGAAGCTGAAGCGTAAAGCATGCTTACTAAATTTACTGAATAAAATACGGGGACCGGATCGTCTATTCGATTAGTTGGATTGTTATATAGATACTCCGTACTCGTATATAAAAATAAAAATAAATATTTATAAATAACTATACGTATTTAAATAAGCCCTAATCCTTCCAGATTCGACAATAAACCCTAACTGGTCGACTCTGACATGCCATGCCACTCTGCTGCAATTTTCTCTTCTAGGTTGTAGAAGTGGTAATCCGAGGCGGCGTGGGTTTCCGCAATGAAGCAGGTAGTGGGGATCGTCGTCTCCAACAAGATGCAGAAGTCGGTGGTGGTGGCTGTGGATCGGCTGTTTCATCACAAACTCTATAATCGCTATGTGAAGCGCACCAGCAAATTCATGGCGCACGACGAGAAAAATGAGTGCTCCATCGGTGACCGAGTTAGACCTTCATCTCTCTCTATTTTTTCCCCCGTTAGGGCTTGTTTGCACGGGATCTAGGATTTGTTCCTTTTATTTAATTTTGTCGACTCATTGGTGTATTGATTGGATACTGTTCGGTATTTGCTAAGAGGTGGAGGATTTATTTCTGCAAGATCATCTGTAGGTCCGATCGTTTAATAAATTGGAGTTAAAGAAAGATTATGACTAGGGTTGAGGTTGCAGTGTCTTTAAGGTTGTTCTCCTTGAAAATGAATAATAGTATTCCCAACTCTTCGTTTTGTACAGGACACACTTGGAAGTATCTAAAAGATTGCTTATTTCTTTCAAATGTGTCGATGGAGTGAAGATCACAAAGGAAATGCCTTTGCCATTTTTTTAATCATTGAAGTTAGAGAATTCCCTATAATAAGGAAGATTCTTGGTAGGACAACTTTGAAAGCATTTAGATACTATTATAGAGAGTATTACTTGCTACTCGAGGCTTTATACCTAAACCCATTCCATACCGGTTGTTCCGGCCAAATACCGTGGATGATCAAGCCACTACTCAACGAACGGGCTGGTTGGCGTGTGCTCTCCGGAAATCTTCGGTGAGGAAGATGAAGGAACCTGAGATGCACTCCAAAAGAGGGTTAGAATGACGTTAGGGATGGAACCCGGTAAGCCACTCCGACGCTCAAGTAAGGGTTTGCTTAAGGTGGTATGTTGAAGGAAGAAGATGGAGAAGAATGATACAACTTGATGGAGTCGAAGAATGGGAAGAGTCCTTTGCCTTTACCTTATTTAGACTTTATTTACCTAATTCTCATATAGGTGAGTGAAGGGATTAGATTCGGCAGCCGTTAGGTGCTTCTCCATTCACTTAGCACCACGTGTTCAAAGGAGAGCATTTAGGAGATCAAATTTGATAACCTCGTAACCACCTCTTCATTCATCCGATACCACTTGTTTTGGAATATTCGCAGAGAGACAGTAGGCGATTGTTGGCCAATGTAGGCCGTGGGCCTGAGACTGTGTTTGGGAGGATGCCGACGATTGAGGCTGAGACTTAAAAAGATTTTAGGGCTAAGGTCGAGATAGGGAGTATGTTGGGATCTAGTGTTGAAACCTTGACAGAATTGGCGACTGAGAGTGAGGCTTCGGAGGAAGTCGGTGACTGAGGCCGAGACAAGGACGATGTTAAGATTTGAGATTAAGGCATGAAGGATGTCGTAGCCGAGACAAAGAGCAATATCGATGACTGAGGTGAGATAGAGAAGATGTCAGGATCTGAGACTAAGGCATGAAGGATGTTGGTTACTGAGGTCGAGACATAGAGCAATGTTGATGACTAAGGCCACGATAGAGAACAATGTTGTTGACTAAGGCCAAGACAAGAAAATGTCAAGATCTGAGACTGATGCCCGGAGAATGTTGGCGATTGAGGTCGAGACAGAAAAATATCAGGATATGAGACTAAGGCCGGGATGATGTCGACGACTGAGGCTGATATATGGATGATGCTTGGATCTGAGACTAAGGCATGGAGGGTGTTGGCGACTAAGCTTGAGACATGAATGATGCCGGGATTTGAGACTGAGGCGTGGAGAGTGTCAGCGACTGTGGCCGAGACATGAATGATGTTAGGATTTAAGATTGAGGCGTGGAGAGTGTCAACGCTTTTAGACTGATTTTCCTGGGATAGGTACATTGAGTAGGTTCGATCAACTCGAATCTCATCTGGTCTGGGCCGATTTTTTTTTGTTATGTTTGATCCACCTTGATTTTGACTAAGATCAGCACGACTTCTAACCACACGTGACATGTGGGGACAGCAGGATTCCGCCATATCACCGAACATGAGTTTTATTAGTTTATCCAAACTCGACCCGGACTCATTTGAACAGGTTGGTAGTTGCTAGTGCCTTCTAAGTCTGTGTTTGGTAGGGGTGTTTTCATTTTGGTGGATTTGAATTATTGTGTTTAGGTAAACACTCGTTGGTGGGTTTATCTAAAGTCACCTCTTCCGTGAGTTTATGAGAGCAAGAGTTTAAGGGTTTGGAGTGTTGAAAGTCATGTTTAGTTAAACACGAGTGTTTGAGAAAGCAATCCTACCAAATAATCTTGTAAATTTAAACATCAGTATTTAGAGCGTTAAACACCCTTACTAAACGCGAATTAGTTTGTATGATGTGTTCATGCATGAATAATTTGCATTGAGAATACGCAACAAGATGAAAATAAAAATAATATTAACACCGTAGTAAAATATAGTTTAGAAAAATAATTTTTCACTCTACTATGTGACTTGTTTAAAAACGTTACTCTAACGAAAGTAATTTGTCAATCTCTTACTTAAAAGATGTTGTTTGAATTGGAAAGGTTGTAAATAAAATCTTATATTTGAAATAAGATTATGAATTTATTAAAAGAAGTTATCTCGATTATACGGGAGTTTTTGGATAAAGTTTAAAAATAAAATTATGAGGATTTAATTTTAAAGTAGATAATATCATATCATTATGAAGATATTTAAATTCTGTTGATCTGAACAATTATATAAAAGTATAGACTACTAGAAATAAGTTTTAGAGGGTCAAATGGACTGAGTGATAGGAAGATCTGATAAGTTAGTTGAACAGAGGGGTAAAGAGATCCTAATAGATCGGATGAACTGAGTAATAGAAAGACCTAGTAGGTCAAAAATTGAATATCAAATGAATAAAATTTTCATTTAAAAGATTGTACTTCGTTTGAGGAGAATTATTGGGTTACAAATATTATAAATAAAATCCCACATTCAAAATAAATTATAAATTTAAAGAGGAAGATATTTTCCATAAACATTATCAACATTTGCAGCCAATTAATTGTCTGTTTTCTTGCAACTTGGTCGGTTAACGGCAGAATGGCTGGCTGCAGGCAGACCCCGGTCCAGTGTCATAGCTGAAGATGCGTTCAACGTTTTGGCGCCTACCGCGCGCCTGGGCAATGTCAGGTGTCGTCATGTTTGCTCATTGTATTAATTAATTTAAAACAGGTGCCTGGGCAACGTTTTGACACCACTGTAACGGCAAAGTACGATTGAAATTTATAGAAAATTGAAACAAGGAGGGAAAATGTACTTCACTTGATTTGGAGTTGCAATCACTTGTACTAACCATCTGTATTAGCTCGAGGTGAATCTTCTTTTTAATATTCATCAAGTTGCTTCTTTCGTCTTCCATGACGTTAGACATTTTGTCTTCCATTCTATTAAAGAAAAAATTTGTCTGATTGCCTCATAATTATTTGGTGGCAGAGTTGTCAGTTTGCTAGGCCACAAGAATTATACAAATGCGTATGTTTGTTTATATTATACAAATGCATACAAATCAAAACTAATTATACACATATACTTACAAAACTAATTATACACATATACTTACAAGAACTCATCAAAGCTTATGCTTGGAATATGCCCATGTTGAGGTTAGTTTGATGATTAATTATCTATTGATCTGACAAACACCAGAGTCGATTAGATATTTCTTAATTACTAAAAAGTTGTAGATAGTAATTACATGTATAATGAGAAAATGTTATAAAATAATATTGTACCTTTATATTATTTAGTAACAATACTATAAAGTACATTATTGATTAATGGCAAAAAAAATTATCAGCAATATTATATTTTAGTGACAGATCAAATTGAATTTATGATCATAGTTTTAAAATCTTTAACCGCGTGGTCTAAGACACTAACCTTGTGATAAAATTATTTGCGTTCAATTTTTAATAACAAAATATTTTAATGAATTGGTGGATTACAACAACTAAGTGGAGAGAATCTGGCAATAAAATTAATCCTTTTAGATATATATGGGCAAAATATTTAACTTCTTCAGTTGTTCTATATCAAATACAAATTCATGATTCTCGCTAAATCATAATTATTCAATTCTTAATTGCATGCGCTTGTTCTCTTCTCAGTCCCCAGACGAGATCTCTGCTCCTTGACCATTTATTTAATAGCACAAGAAATCACATCCTGAACAAGTTAACAGGTGCATGCATCTGTTTAGATTAATTTAATTTTCCATTCGTTGATAGGAACTTCAGTGCGCTCCATAAGGTTCAACGGTGAATCACGGATCATTTTCTTACAGAAATTATGAAAAATACACAATGATAGTGATTGAGGCTTTAGAAATGTCAAGTGGTAGTCGATTCCACAGACTGTCCATCATGATGTATCATCGTTGCTGTTCGTCTTTACCCTGAATTGGTATCAGGCAAAGGCAAAAAGGTTGCATCTGTCTTTATTTTTCTCACAATTAATTTTATACGATGGCGGCCGGCAGCCGAACTAGCCAACCTCACTGTCTCAGGGTTCAATTGTCTCAGGTTGATTCTCTTCTAACGATAGGCCTTATTACGTTTCATGTGGCTCCAAGAATTAATCGTCAAACACAAGCATCCAAATTCGATTCGAATGATATTCTAAATATCCTGCGCATAGTACAAGCCGCTAACTTGGATATGCAAACGAATTAGGCAAAGATTCGGACAAACTTTAGAAATTGAAGGATCGATCGAGACAACAGCAACACTCTACGTGCCGAAAACATGCAGTAGGAATCATTGATTCAATCGAACAAGAAATCTGAATCCCCAAAGCTATCGATTACAGGAAGATGAACAGGGGATGGAGGCTTCCAAACAGAAGCCGACAGCAGCCTCCTCGTCTTCCACCACAACACCAGCTTGTTCATGGCCGTCTCCTCCACCTTGTAGCCGCCTTTGAAGAGTCCGAGGAGCAGTTTGGCCTGGCAATGGTTGAAGCAGCTGATGCTTACTTTGCCAAACCCCATGGCAGTCATCCACTCTCCCCAACTTTCTACCTGGCCGCCTTCCTCTTCCTCCGCCCTGTATGCGTGGGCAATTGCTCCGGCGATCCTCGGCCCGAGGATGACCCGCTCCACCACCGCCCTCGCCTGGCCCTGCATTGGAAACTCGGCTTCCAGCGAATCCCAGATCGCCGAGTACCGGCCCAACTCCGCCATGAAGCGCGCAACGAACCCCCTCCCTTGCTCTTCCTCTGCTTCCTCCCCCTCCCCGTCCTCCTCCTCCACCAGAGTTACCACCCTCGCTCCCAGATCCACAGACCCCGAGAGGAATGACGCCACCGAACCTGTTGTCCGTCGCCTCGCGGCTGTCGTCGTCGGGTGCAGCGCGCAGTTCATCACCAACGCCTCGCCCTTCACCACCTTCACTCCCACCGCACGGAACCGCTCGCTGTTGGCCTCGAGCCGGCACTGCGAGAAGGAGAAGGGCTGCCCCAGTGACGCAGCGAACGCCGCCAGACGCCGGCCGGTCTCCTGGGCAGAGCGGCTCCCGCCGCTCCGGATCATGGCGGTAATGCGCAGGTGCGGCGGCGACGTGCCGGGTCGCGACGCGAGGGCCTGCATCAGAGAGGCCCACTGCACGCCCTCCGCAATTTCGAAGTCGACGACGTGGATGCGCCGATCGCCGGCGGTGGCCTCGAGGATGGCCTGGTTGGCCGTGAAGTGGCCGAACTTTGTGTAGGGGGACATGTCCTGAAGCAGCTGGAACGCTCTCAGCACCTCCATCTTATTGTAGTGGTTGTGCTGGCCACCATCGCGGAGCGACATACGGCCGCCGTCGAGGAGGCCTTGTAAGGCGTCGGTGAAGTGACCCGCCAGGCGTTCGATGCTCGTCCCCTCGCCGCCGCGCCCCAGCAACTCCCTGAGCCGAACCAATATCACCCGGGCCAAGTCCGCACACCTGTGCACGCCGCCGAGGGCCTCCGCCGCCGCTTCCAGTAGGTGGACGAGCCGTAATCCTTTGGCATCGTTGCCGGCGGTGGCTGTGGCGTTGTGCTCATCCTCCTCTGCCACAGGCGTGCAAGTGCTGGTGTTGGAATTGTAAGAAGGAGACTGGGGCAACGAGAAGTGACCGGTGGAGGGGATATAGTCCGCATCATCGGCGAACACGATGGACTCTACGAGATCGTGGAAGTCGTCGGCGTCGGCTGAGGCAGAGAAGGGGCCCACGTCAGCGACCGATTGTTCCCAGTTGTTCCAGGCGCAGGCAAAATAGTCGTCCATAGCGGCGGTGGTGGAGAAGTTGCAGCGGGAAAAGTCGTTAGCTTCATCCATGGCCACCTCCATGGCTTTTGCTTTCTTTTTGTTCCTCTGTACGAGCTCACTCTCATAATCTGTCATTTATATAGAAAAAAAACAGTTGGACAAAAGAGCAACAGAATCAAAGAACAAATGATGGGAAGAGTATAATTTTAAACTTTTAATTGGATATTAATTTGCGGGTTAGAGGAGATTACATCACACTAATTAATCTTAAGTTGCACTTGATTCCAATGACAGCTTTCCCTTTTTGTCTTACTAATTGGAATTTGCAGAACATGTACAGAGTCACTCCCAACATGCATGGATCTACCTTTTTGGGGGCAATTAGTCGGCTCTTATTTTATTCCACTAGCTCAATTACCATTCAGCAAGAGACTAATTCACCAATTGGTTCAAAAGAAGAAGAAGAAGAATAAGAAAAAGCCCTAACAAGGTCTTTAATCTTTTAAAACTCCTTAGTAAACTCATTGGAGAAGCAAGGGAATAGCACATCCAAAAAAAATCTCTTCTTCAACGGCAATAGAGACGCAAACCAATAACTACTTTGCTGACCCAAACAAACAAACAACTTGTTCATATACATTAATACATTATACAATGTAGCTAGTACTATGCCATCTCATTGTCATCGTTAGGAATGCATCACATCAGAAATTAAATCATTCAATCTATAATACACACCACAGACAACTTTTTTTGATGACGAAACCATTGATTGATCTCGAGAGCCACCAAAAAGCTACATACATATGGTGAAATTAAACAGAGCAAGTCAAGAAATAGAGACACAAAGTCCACTCTTTCTTTCCTTCCCTTTCTTCTCCTTGCCTTCTTTTCAAGTGGACAAGGAATTGATTAAAGTTGCTAATATATACATATAGGGCTAGTCAATGAGATTAACCAGTTTTATCGTTTTTTTACTGTGCACAAAAGTCTTCAACAGATGAGGAGAAAAAAGCTCTTCCCCCGAATGATCTGTAGCAGCAGCTTACAAAAAGATAATCTTTGCCGGTAGAGGGGAAATCTGATTTCTCCATCTCCATTCTTCATTCTCCAAGACTCTTGTCAGGAAACACACAGATGGACTGGACCCAGACACCAGAACATACTCTAAGACCCTAAACAGTTAAGTAATCAAATGGTGATGTGTGGAACCAACCACCACCAAGATTAGTTTTGTCTTGGATCTACTGGAGAATTGAATAAATGGAGATTCTGCAGTAATCGAATGAAGTTCTTGCTTGATTCTCATCGGGCAGTCTTCAATATGTAACAAAGCTTATATAGTTTTGAATTGTTTATTTATCATTGATGATGTTCTCTCAAGAACGCTCCTGTCTAAATTCGACTGTTCGTACGTATTTTGGTCGATTTTAATTTTTGGCACAAGAAGATTAGTGAGTTGATTAGGGAGTAAACTACTGATAATTAATTGCATTCCAATTAATAATTTATTTTAGCGTACGAACGGCATATGCTAGCTAGCATATGCTTAATTGGCTGTTTGTGAGCATGTCATCAATTTAGTTTTGTTATGTATACTGAAGTATGAAATTTCTTATTATTTTTTAAAAAAAATGGAGTTAGGGCCACCTAATAATATTAATTATAATTTTGCTTCGGTACATGGTCTTGGGCGC
>JBBPFP010927218.1:0-15301 GCA_037974795.1 Kaempferia galanga | reverse complement strand
TAAAATTTTGGGAAACATTGTAACGTGGATCACTTTTGGGTCTACATCAGTAATGATCCGGGCGCCACGACTGATCTGGGTTCCCGGGAGGGGATAAAATTTTATCCTCACACTATTGCATAGTCGTTACACAATGGATAAAAATCCATGTTGGGGGTGCCCTGATCCCCAGTCGAGCGACCGGACATGCCACACCGTTAAAATGCCTATCTCAACTGGTAGATTGTAAATCGAGTCTTATTCACATAATTTTGAACACCACCATAATCATTTATTCATTGTGCTATTGATTGTCTGAGCTGTCAACATCATATACAAGATTTGTCCGTCCCCGATATATTCGAAGAATGAGTTTACTAATAGAGCTTCACTTTCTTTAGATTAGCAATCTATCTGATTGGAAATCAAGTAATTCCTTTACCTCGTATTAACTTTCTGTTTATGTTAAGTGTTTTTATAACTTAGCGTTGAAAGAAAGGTAAAGATAATTTGTTTTTAAATTATAAAGTTGTTTATCCCCTCTAGTCTAGTAGGCCACTGAGAGACTAATATTCTATATCTAAGTGGCAAAAATTGATATGTTAATCTCGGGCATCCCACATAATTAATTTTTATAAAGAGATAAATAACTTAAATTGTGGTACAGCCGTGGCAATTTCATGGGCCAAATGTTTCATCTAGCACATAGACAGACGTTACGGCCACATAAAGTGTTGTCCTTTTAAATGGATTTTTAGTGTTTAAAAAAAACATCGAATTGAATTCCTTTTTTTTCCTTTTTAGTTTTTTTTTAAAATTGTATAATTGCATAAGCTGATAATAATAATAATAATAAAGACCGAACTCCCGAAAGCCCTACGGTGACGAGTGGGGTTTTATCGATTGGCGGCTCTGGCGATCCAACTGCAAGCGGCCTTCTCTGATGCTCCTCCTCCGTCTCCGCAGCGCCAACCTCCTTCCGTCTCTCCTCCGCCGCCGCTCCGAAACCCTAATCCTTGACCCTCGCCGCCTCTGCACCTCCTCCTCCGATTCCCAATCCCAAAGCCCGTCGTCGGAAGCGGCCCAGTGGACGGACGAGATCCTATACTTGGACGAGTCCGGTGGCGTCATCGGCTCCGGCCGCGGCCTCCGCCCAGCCGAGCCGGGACGCGACGCCCACGTCCTCGATGGCAGCCTCCTCCGCCCCATCCCCCGCTCCTCTGCCGCCGCTAAGCTCGTCGAGCTCGCTCGCAGATGGCGCTGGGGCCCGGACCTCGACACCAGCCTCGACCGCCTCCCCTTCTCCCCCGACCCATCCATCCTCTCCGTGGCCCTCGCGGCCCTACCCGCTGCCGACCCCGAACCGGCGATTTCCCTCTTCCGCTGGGCCCGACGCCAATCCTGGTTCGTCCCTTCGGACGCCATCTATGTTCTTCTCCTAGATCGTCTTTTTTCTGCCGCCGACTTCGACGCCATTCAATCCCTCTTCGAAGACATCCTCAAAGCCGCAGCTTTTCCCGACGCTGAGCCCTCTTCATCTACTTTCTCAACTTCCCTCAACCTCGCCGTACAATATCTCTGCAAATCTTCCAAACTCGACCTCGCCTTTTCCTTCTTCAAGAAATTGCGAGATGCTGGATTCAGAGGAATCAACGCCCAGACCTACAATTCCCTCATGACTCTCTTCTTAAGCAAAGGCTTGCCCTATAAGGCCTTCGAGATCTACGAGTCCATGGAGGGCAGTCATTGCTTTCTTGATGCCCCTACCTATGATCTGATGCTCCCTGCCCTTGCCAAATCCGGTCGGCTCGATGCTGCACTCCGCCTATTCGAGGAAATGAAGACTAAGCGAGGCACTGAACGACCGGCATTGCCAATATATGCTGCGCTGGTGGATTGTTTAGGTAAGGCTGGAAGGCTCGAGGCAGCAGTAGGGCTTTACCAGGAGATGCAGTCGGTCGGGTATAGGCCATCTGTCACAATGTACGTGTCCATAATCGAATCATTGGTGAAGGCTGGGAAGCTCGATGCTGGCTTCAAGCTTTGGCAGGAGATGAAAGGCACGGGCTTTCGTCCAAATTTTGGTCTTTATACTATGATGGTTGAAGCTCATGCAAGGTCCGGACGGCTTGATGCAGCGATATCCATCTTTGCTGATATGGAGAAGTCTGGTTTCCTCCCAACTCCATCCACCTATGCCTGCCTTATAGAGATGCATTCTGCTGCTGGACATGTGGATCATGCAATGAGGCTCTACAATTCAATGACCAATGCAGGACTACGACCGGGATTGAGTACATTTACATCCTTACTGAGTATTCTAGCCAACAAGAAACTCTTGGATTTGGCTGCAAAGGTTCTTCTTGAGATGAAAGCTGTTGGTTTTGCAGTGGATGTCAATGCGAGCGACATGCTAATGATATACATCAAGGGTGGTTCAACTGATCTGGCATTGAAATGGCTTCGATTCATGGGTTCAGCTGGAATCAGAACTAATAATTTTATCATAAGGCAGCTTTTTGAGTCATGCATGAAGGCCAGGCTCTATGATTCTGCACAGCCATTGCTCGATACCTATGTGGGATCAGCCGCAAAGGTGGATTTGATACTCTACACTTCAGTTCTTGCTCATTTGGTGCGCTGTCAGGAGGAGAAGAATGAACGGGCTATAATGGAGATCTTGGCTGTTACAAAGCACAAGGCTCATGAATTCATGTGTGAGCTATTCACCGGACCAGAGCAGAGGAAGAAGCCTGTGCTATCATTTGTTCGGGAGTTCTTTCAAGGCATCGATTATGAAGCAGAAGAGAGTGCAGCAAAATACTTTGTGAATGTGCTTTTGAACTATTTGGTACTGATGGGGCAGATGAACAGAGCAAGATGTGTTTGGAAGGTAGCCTATGAGAACAAGTTGTTCCCCAAGGCAATTGTCTTTGATCAGCATATTGCATGGTCTTTGGATGTCCGGAACTTGTCTGTTGGGGCGGCTTTGGTGGCAACGGTGCATACCTTGCATAGGTTCAGGAAGAGGATGCTATACTACGGTGTGGTTCCGCGGCGCATCAAGTTGGTGACAGGGCCAACACTGAAGATGGTAGTGGCTCAGATGCTTAACTCAGTTGAGTCGCCATTTGAGATTAGCAAAGTTGTGCTGAGAGCTCCAGGAGACTCAGTCCTAGAATGGTTCAAGAAACCTATTGTCCAACAGTTTTTATTGAATGAAATACCATCGAAAGCAGATGTTTTGATGCATAAGCTCAATGTATTGTTCCCAAGTTCTGCTCCAGAAGTCCGGTCATTTGCCCCTCTGAAACAAGTTTCTACAATGACAAGATAATGAACTGAATGTAAGTTATATTTAATTTGGATGATGATTGACCATATGCTGCATTGATAATGAAGGAAGAATTTGTGTATTATTCATGATCTATGATTGAGATTCATTTTGCATATGGTGGTATATCTTTGCTTGACCATAATTAGGAGATATAGATTATCCTGACATGGTTTTCTTACAATGATATGAATTCTAAACCCACTAGGAATAAAAACCTTCCTAATCAGAAACCTTGTTGCTATAAAGTACAGGATGGACCACTTATTTCTGTTGTGTCAACGATTCTTGATGATGAATTGCAAACGTTGTTTCTTCTCAGTTCATTGCCTAACAGTAGGGAAACTTCAGCAAGCACTTGATAATCCTATAGTGGATGGAAAGGTAGGTTACAATGGAACAAGTCAGGTGCAGTTTACTGAATGAAAAGTTGAGAAGAAAGAACATCGATATATGCCTCGCTCAGAGGTACTTTGTCACACCAGAGAGGGTGATCTAAGTTCATAGATAGAGGAAATCAGAGGAAAAGCAAGAGTAGATTCAAGCTCGGACTTTATTTTTGGTTAGAGATGTCTTCCCTAGAAAATCTCATATTTTGGGTCGTATATTTTCTATGTGATGGTGTTACTAATGTGAACATTTAGTGGTGCTTTCTACCTTAGTAATTTTATATATTATCATTCCCAAAAAGAAGTTTGGGCATACCGATTGAAAATAAGAAATTCAGGTGGTCGATAACTTGATTGTTTCCAAGAATTTCATGGTATGGTTGAACGTGGGAGTGGGAAGAGGCTCAAGTGCAATAAGATCAAACAATGCAAGTGCATATAGGTTAGATGTATTGTTTAACAAAAAGGTTACAAGTAATCTGAAGTAGATGATATGTTTCTTTTGAGGATCAAACGATTAAAGATCTGAAAAAAGAAACTACCCAATAAGCCTTTTTAGTGAAGTAGATGTCGAGGCTAAGTCAAACCTGAGTTGATGCCGAAGCTGGTGTTGATGTCTTCGAATAGGGAACACACAAGCAAGAAAATGGAAATCTCTTCCACTTCCTTATCACTTCTCTCATTTACGGAAGCGTTTGAGTTGTCGTTGCTATCATATTGGTTCTGAATCTATTGAGTGCTACAGGGTCATAAAATGATGAGTGAGCTGAGAATATATATGGCAAAAGGTGATTCGCTAACCCTATGCACCGATAGTGAGTAAATCATGGTGATCAAGTGACCTCTCTAGGTGGGAGGGATTTTATTCTCCAAGAAATTGTACAATTCCTCCGGGGATTCAATCGCTACTCTAATGTGATAATCTACCACCCAAGTACTAACTCGGTTATTCTCGTAGGGCATAAGTGAAAAAGTAAAGTGAGCAAAGAATGCAGATTTAATAGATACGATGTGCACATTGGACGAGGTTCAGGTTGATATTTAGCAAGGAGAGCAACCTCCTATACCTTCATCGCTGATGAGAGCATCGATCGAATTCCCTAGGAACAATCTTTTGGGGAATAAACACCTAGAGAGGTCGTTCAATCAATTTACTCTCTTCATCTCGCTATGGGACCGACGATGAGGGGCACTTGGGGTGAGCAAGTCACCTCTTGCCACATTAGTTAATACTTTTGAATCCCCTGGGGTTCATTCTCTTGGAGAATAAGTTCCTCCCACTTAGGAGGTGGAGGGGCATTTTATATGAGCGTTATCACTTTTTTGCATCACATCAATTGATACTCAATTGCCGCCAACTATGGTGTAGTAGTCAAACGGTCATGCAATCTCCTAAGCACTTAGGATTCGATTCACTTTCAAATTTACTCTGATGGCTAATGAGAAATGTCATTGTTGGATACCTGATGCTGGTTTTTTTAAAAAGTAAAATAAAATCAGTTGATACTACGTTGCGGAGATCTTCTAGGAATGCTCAGTCTTCCACTAGATGCATCAAAGTGAGGCAAGTATCTCAAAGTGAGGCAAGTATACAAGAGGTACTATAAAGGCCAAAGAAACTGAAAGAGATAGATTCTATGCATAAAAATCACATTTTTTTTATTTCGTAGGTTTACCAACAGACTGAAAAACAAAGTATAAATGGTTTTTTTTTCGTATTGACGAGTGATGAGAATAGGTTGCAACTGAAGACAAAGTAAGGTTGGTTGTAAAAGGTTTTGCCCAGAAATTAACTATTGACTATGAAAATAATTGTTGGCCTATCTTAATTATGCCTCTTATTCTGATTGACACGGTTGAATTGGCTGGTACGGAGCAGAGTTGCTACCATACCATTTTAAGACTAGCAGCTAGTTTGGACTTGAATATATGGCAGAACATTTAACTTGCAGATTGATAGAGATTGTATGGGCTTGAACAAGCTCCTGATAAAGCTTATTTATGTTAGATAATGGATACAAAGGAAGAACTACAAATCACTGTGCATGCATTAGATAGTTTAATTGGAATTTAACAATGCTTTTGCTTTACGTTGATAATATGTTTATCATGGGCAGGGATGTATCTTATTGACAGTTTTAAGAAGGCATTAAGAATTCTTTTGAGATGAAGGATTTGGAAGAGGCAAAAGAAACGGTTGCCGTCACAAGAGACGTATATCCAAAAAGTTCTTGAGGGACTTAAGCTAAACAAAGTGAAAATTATTGGTTCTCCAATTGGATTATACTTCCAGAAAAGTTTATAGAAGTTTTTAGCTTTGGAGGTGGCCCTAAACTACAGTATTGAGAAGATATGCAAAATCTAGCCACGAATACAGGCATTAGGAGGTTCATTTTTACTGAATTCTGCAGAGGTTGCATTTTTTTGACAACACAAGTAGCAAAAGTGTTCTCTTTCAACTATAGAAGTTGAGTGCGTTGCAATTACAAACATTTGCCAAGAGATGAAATGAATGAAGATTTTTTTTTGAAAGGATTGGATTTTAAGCAAGACAATAACATTGCGTCATAAGCCATCCATCCAAGTAAAAAAAAAAAATCAGAACTCATCAGTTTCGTACAACCTGAGGTTTGTTGAAATTGGGGTTCTTCCTATGTTGTTTGTGCATGTCCTGACAAGATTTCAGACGACAAACTGTGTGCTGAATTGGTTATCTTAAGCACAGAGCTCTCAGATGGGTGGCCAACTTAGGTTCTTGAATGTAGACCCCGAGCTGGCGTTGCTGCAAGATGCTCTTTCATCCTTGCAAATTCTCCCTGGTGTATCTCTGCCATGGCAACCGCAAGCTCATATAAATACCCTGCTCACAAAATTTTACCTCATTTAACAATGAAATTGATAATTACATAGCTAACAATTGAATTGTCAAGTCAAAGTAAGCTTTAACCCAGTATTTGAACAAGAATGCAGAGGTTTAAATTAAGATATAATTTTTTTTACATCCAACCCAAAGTAAACCATTAAATCTCAATTAGTAATATATGAAAAAATATATAGGATGGAAATAAAAACATAAAATGGGAAGAACTGCGAACAATGATGAAATAGGAGACTAGCTTGTTAGAATAAGACGTGCAACCGGTGTTGTTGGTGCAATCATACTCCAAGCCCCAAGCATGTGATATTACATGAGTTTCAATGTTTGAACCATGTTTAAGTTAGACACTTATTGTAATTTGCTATGGTGTGTTAAGCGTGCAGGTGCAGGTAGCTTGACAGGTACATTAGACAAGAAAGTCCTTAGCAAAGGTGAAGTCCCAACAAGACAGAAAGGTCAAACGCTAGGCAAGAAAGTCCAAGAAGGTTCTTGGCATAGGTTAAGTTCCAGCAGCCCAAGAAGGGCGGAGACCAAATTCTTACCGAAAAGGAACTCCCACCACATCAAGTGGCAAGTTGCTAGGCAGTGAAGATGCGGAGACAAGGAGACTCTAGGTAGGAAAGCCCAAAAGCATGGCATGAAGGTCATCTAGCATAAATTAACAGAAAGTAAGACTTAGTGAGAATGAGAGTCTTTGAGTGATTATAACCGCGGAACAAAGGTAGAACTCAAAGATACGCAGACTTGATCATTAGAATAATCGAGTCACAGTACAACAGTCGTAACAGTTGCACATGAGGAAGTGGCATAATTTGGTTTAATCTAAATTTGTGGTATGGTGTCTATTGCACGTGAGGAAGTGACTGTTGCACGTGAGATATCAATCAATCACCTGAGAAACCACAGAGATTCAAAATCCTTTGACATAGAGCAAAGAAAAAGTTCGACTATGGCTAATTCAGAGCAAACAGAAGATATTCCAGTCAAGCATGAAGAGAAACTCAAGCAAACAAAAAGTCCGAGATTCAATGTGAAATTCAAATGGAAATAAACTTGAGTGAGCGTAAAATTCAGGAGTTGACCGCGAAAATCATCTGTTGTCAACAATTGACTGAGATGTCACAAATTTCTAACATTTTCTTATAAGGCTGCAAGTTGCTCATTCAAGAAAAAGAACAATAATATACAGAGAACAAACTACTCGTGAAAGAACTCTTAATCGCCATCCAGACAAACAACACTTGACCTTCGTCACACAAGTAGAGAGACTTTCACAACTACATTTGTAACTCTGCTGTGTTTTCTTTTCTTATTTATTTCTCATATTGTTATCCTTTTGTCTTTGCACTATTCGATTGTACATTTGTAAAACAAGACGAGATCGAAAGTTGTAAGAGATTTCTCTACCTTCGATGGTGTTGAAAAGGAGAAAAGTAGACTTTCAGAGTGATTAACTAATGAAACATACATAGTGGATGTAGCAACTCTGAGGGTTGTGAATCATATTAAATCAGTGTGCTTGTGTCTCTTTCATGACCATTTTATCTCTGTATTTGTTGTTGCAATTTTTCGCTGTGCACTAATATTTTATAGAGAAACGTAAGGCACTAATATTTTATATCAAACCATCATAGTAAACAAGTCTAAGGCTTAGACTCTGAAATTTCACAAGTTGGTAAAAAGCATAAGGGATGAGTTTAACATAAGGATAAACACCATAATCAACTGATCAAGTAGATGGAGTAAAAGTGTCATTGAACCTTACCGGTTATATAATGCACAAAAACAACCATCATTCCCTCATGCATTCCGCTTTCGAGCTACTCTGACTTGGAGAATGAGATGCACCTCTTTTTTAAATATTGATCTCAACTCTTCATTGGCTTCAATGCCAATTCTCCTGTTCCCATGAGAAAATAAGTAAGCATATAACAAGTTTGTTTCTTGCAGCATTAACTTGATGGGAGATATCATCAAAATCAGAAAAATACAAAAAATTTAAAGAATACCAAAAGAAAGTTGAAGATCCAATTTCAAAAATTGTCACAAACTAATTACAATCCACCTAGACAATCAGTAAGGCAAAATGGAGTGGTCAGTGAAAGAATACCCAATTTTAGAGCCATTTTTGCCAACAATGATTTGGCGGTGGCTTTGTTTTGGTGTAATAAAGTGTTGCTCTATCCTGAGAGAGCCATCTCTCAGTTCCTTCCAATCCATTAGCCGGTGTTCAATAACATAGGGAATTTCCTGAAATAAAAGGTATCTTAGCAACTCACTAACAAGAAAACTTGCACCTTCACAATACATTTCAATGATACCTGATGAATATAATTTAGCATCTTTTCTCGTACAACTTCTAATGATATGGTTTTCATCATTTCTTCAGTCATAGCTGTGGGTTCTTCATCCCAAGGCCTATTAACTGCCTGCATATGGCAGTAATAAAAATTCTCAGATAAATCCACAAGTTTAGCTAACCATCTGATATAAAATCAAGTGGCTATTTTAACTTAAACTTTGAAAAAGAAAAAGAAATGTTAGTATGCTACCTGGCGTGGACACAAGTTGTAATATTCAACAAAATTTTGAAATCTTCCCACATTAATGAAACATATCTCTAAGTCCTTCAGAGCCACAAACTAAAGCCTTTTCCAAATACCGGGAATCCTTATATCCTGCATTGCCTAACATAATGATCATCATAACCCTTTTTCAGCCCCCATCAAAGAACTTATATATCAGTCCCTTGGAACCTAAATTACTAAGTGGTCCCCACAGATATTCCTCAGTAGTTCAATATTCTCAAATCACCTTATTGTTTTTAAGTCCTTTAGAACCACACGTGAAAGCCTTTTTCCAAATTCCAAGATACAAGCCAACAAGATTCCTATATCCTACATAGTTTGACATGATGATCACCATAACACTTTTTCAACCTGTATCACAAAAATTTTCGTTCATTAGGAACCTAAGTTATTCAGTGGTTCCAACAGATTCCTCAGGAATTCAATTATTCTCTAGTCACCTTATTATTATTTTAGCTTTGAGAGCATGCAACAAGCCACCCTTCCAACTCTTTTTTTTTTTTTTCTGCACAGTGGAAAATGACAAGGCATGTTTTCACTCTAACTGCTTCATTCTCAAGGTTCTAAAATTGGAAGACCTAGCAACTGTATACGCAAAATGTAACCAATCACTCAAACCCCAAAAGATACAGTTTGAAATGTAATTTAAGACACAACTTTTATCCTTCAAGATAGTATAATTTTATCTAGGAATATAAATAAAATAGGAAAGTAACTTCAATAACATGATAAATTTTTCACCAGAAAGCTTAGAAATATAGAATACCTGATCCATCATATATTGGACAAGGTCTTTGACTCCAGAACCACTTAATCCAGATATCATAAAATACCTGAAAGAAATGAGATATATCAAGTGAAAAATAAAACATTTTCTTTGAAAATCCAACCAAGGAAAATTGGCAACTGCCTTTCATAGCCAGGAAGATCTTCAAATTCTTTTGCAACTTTCAGCAAATTTTTTTTGTCTTCTACAAGATCAACTTTGTTCATGCATAACACCCTCTTTTGTGTTGACTGAACCTGTTGTCCCAGGCGTTTAACCAAATTTATCACTCTCTTGTCAGGCCTGTATTTACACAAACAGAAAAAAGTTCATCACGAGCTGAATATTAATTCATTCCTACCAGGGAATAATTCTAATGTAAAAATCCAATAAGATATCTACGGATTAATAAATTCATAAATAAGTTATCAAGAAGTTGAAGCTTTTCATAATTTGACAAAAAGAATATCTATGTCAAGTCTTTTCTATGAAATATCAAACATGGTTGGCTAGGTAACCTTTTTCTCAGCAAGCAAATAAGCCAATATATATTGCCATTGATGACTAACTAGGTGTACAGGGATGTGCTAAGAGAGACAAAAGAGACCTAAATAATCTTCATTATAATCAATTAAAAGATGGAATGTCATTGATTTAGTTATAGCCAACCCAAATGATAGCACATTCCTTCCTTTTGGTATGTATTTTACTCTTGTGAAAGGAAATTAACTCATTCACAAGAAGTCACACCAACAGAAAAAAAAACTTGATTTGTTAGTATGATAGCTTACATTGTCAAATGCCGATGTACATCAAATAACACAATCAGAAGGTCGTATAGATCAATGGAACTCCAAGCACTTTCCACACGAACCTTGACATCTGACCTGTAGGGGTATCCATGATGCCCTATCATGAGACCTGGAGTATCAAATAAACACTGTGGAGATATTTGTTAGTACTATGGGTTCAGATATTGATATAATGCCCACAGTAATTAAATAGTTTTCAAGTTTGCTTCATGGATTGAGAGATATACTTCCAGTGCTCTCTACTGCAAGATGATTAGACAAAATTCCAAATATAACACCAAAAAACATTCAAAATTTGAAACAGTTAGTGAAACACAGTCTTGAATGCATTTTTTTCCATTTATTACTTGACATTCTTGATAGAAGCAACAACGTGCTTGAAATGTAAGTTTTAAAAATTTAAAAAAAAACGACCTCTTTGTCAATATATTACAACAGGTATTTGTTAAACTTCTAGTGGTAATATCTAAAATCTTGCACAATGAATATATATGTTGGCCCATTTCATAAATTAATAAGTATATCAACGTTAAACCAACCAATTTCTATTGGGTCAAATAGAAAAAACCAACTGTTCATTAATCTGTACCACCATGCTCAATGCAAAATATTTCAATTCCTGATTTTTAAATTTTCCCTATATTACTTTATTATTCTTATGATATATGTTCTACATTGATCACTTAAGCACAGCACATCAAACCTTTTATACATCCCTTGGTAGTTGTTAAACTTTTTATTCTATCCAAAATAGAATTGGGAGGTGTTTAACAGCATTATTGGAAGGGATCCTAGTCCCTCCTCTCACGAATGACAAATTATCTCATATCAATTAGTGTTGGGATATCTCGTGGTCAATTTCTATCCACTGATCTCGAAAGCATTAATTGTTACAAAAAGAGCTACATGAAGAGGAAATATTACATTTTGAGGGCGTTCAAGGAAACAGATCCAGTGGATTCAGTGGTAGTGATCTAACTACATTGATCTTGGAGTCAATGGTCTAATCTTGCAAGGTTACGAGCCAAAAACATGGTCTTTACACAAGCAGGCTAGCGACCAATTAAATCAGAAAACATTACGAGGGAATCATATGAAAGTCAAATTGAATCCATGCATAGAATTTCGGTTTTCGGTTTGTCAACAGACAAGTTGATTTCAGCCTGTGATTTATTCAATCAACAGAAAATGAAGTCATTCACCTGTGGCAAAATCCCTTCCAGAACATATTAATTGATATAGTTAATAATACATTTTTCCTTATTTAATTTCCATTACATGCAGTCCGAAATTTTTTCCCATGTAATAACCTAAAGAAATATTATTGTAAGCATAAACATTATCATAATCAAATCTACATATCCAGTATCCACTTCAAACACTCCTAGAACATTTATACACTCCAATTCTAGATGCAAAAAATATAAAAATATGCACCCACTAGCATATTGGTGAAAAACCTAGCTAACCGTGTTGGCTTCCAAAACTCACCACTAGCACCTAGTCCAATGAGTTTCGTATACAATTTTTGGTATTATTTTGCATGCATATTGTTTCAGCATATTTTGCATACATTCGTTTCTTTTGCATCGTTTTCATTCTTTTAGTTCAAAGAACGGCCCTTTGTGCTTTTTGATTAACATAGCATCAAATCAGAGCTTTATTGAAGTAAAAAGGCTTTGGAAAGAGAATCCAAGCAAGGAACACGCTTTGGTTGTGTCCCCTGATACAGCCGTGTTCCTCCAGCCGAAATCAAACGCGAAACAGAGTGGCCGCCGAGGTTATAGAGTCTAACACGAGCTGGTCGTACCCCCTTCTGTCGTAGATCAACCTTAGTCAGCCTCCGACACAGCCTTGCCACCCTACAACCGACGAGAAGATTTTCCCAAGCCGGACACGATCAGGCCGTGCCACTCAGCATGGTTGTGTCCAGCCCCTTTCTTGCACACCAAGCAGCCAACATGGTCGTGGCTCAAGGGCAGTGCCCCGAATTTTTTTAAGAAAGATTTAACAATTTTGGTTGGTTCTTAGGGCTATAAAAAGTCCTATGAAACTCTTGTTTTGAGGAGGAAGTGTTTTCCATGTGACAGAGAACCCTAGTAGAGTCATTTCCAAGGAACCATCGGAGTTTCGGTCCACCATAGAGCTTGGAGTTCTTTCGAAGACACCAGCAAAATCACGATTAAGTTTTCTCTTCTCTTTTCTCTTTGATTCAAGTTATAGAATGCCTTCTTCTTTGTCTTTTAGTTGTGACTTCATCTCCATGGAGTAATGCTCTTAATTCTAGGATGAGGGAGTAGCCTGATACTGATATATTGTTGATATTCATTTTATATATCTATTTGTCTTTCTTTGTCATATGATATGTTTATCCATGATATGACTTTATTGTGCATACATGATTATGATGCTGACCATGCATCTTCATATCCCATAGAATGCGGTGAATGACCGAAAGGTGAACACGTTGGTGAATAATGTTCATGAACATATTCATAAATAATGTTCCTCAATAAAACTCTTATCAACATATTAAATAAATATAAAATGTTTCAAAATGAATAAATAAATTTGTATTATCAAATTCGATAACTAAGTTCAATAACTAACCAAACAAGTTTAAAATGTGAAAATTTTAAACAATCAAATAAACTTGGATTGAGAGTTTGATAACATCTAAACAAACCAAGCTTGAACCAAGCTTGAACTCATAAAAGAGATACCATGACAAGCTTGAACAATTATTTCAATGGCTTGGTTCATTTTAGGCTCGGCTCGGCATAGACTCAGTTACCTTATCAAACAAGCTTGAATACCACAAAGCTTAGCTCGGCTTGGTTCGTTTACAATCCTATTCAAAGCTAAGTACGCTAAGCAAATATGCATATTAGAGCATGAGTAGTACTAACAACGAGCCAATGATCATCTTCGCCAAGATGAGCATCACCAGAGAGAGGAAGAGCATTACATCGCCGGAAGATAATCGACATGTACCATTGGCACGCATCACTTGGTAACCTCCCTAACTTCCCTCCTTTTCCCACCTCGTCCAGAATAAATTTTGAAATCATCGAGGGCAATACGTTATTCAAGTCTATCGGGCTTTGGTTTAGTTAGTTAGTTGGTTTGTTTGGTTAGTTTTTAGTTTAGTTTCGTTAGTTTCATCATGTTGTTTCATTTTGGATCATTTTTTTTTTTTATATTGTCACATTATCATGCTTGCATGCTCTTACATCGTGTTGTCATATCATCATGCATTTCTTTGATTGTTCTTATAGCATGATTCTAGCATGATAGATTTTATGTTCTTGTGATAGTATGCTAGTATGCTTAGCAATCTATATTCTTTTATAGATAGTAGCATGGCTTAAGGACGGAATAGTCGTAAAAGTTAAGATGTTTGCAGGGTTGTTTAGGATCTCTTTTCTTGTAATGCTTATTTGAAAATAGTTATGATTCATAGATTCGGATTAGTATTTCTATTTCTAAGTTGACCCCTCATTGTATGTGAGGGGAAAAATGTTTTCTTTAGTAGAAAAAAAGATGGGATAAAAAGTAGTTGTCGTGAGTGGAAACGGTATGGTACCCTTTGAGACTGAATTAGAGAGAAATATCTATCATATTTCTCTTGATACCGAGTACTCCTTTGAGACCTTGCGTAGACAGTGTATAGCTGTTTGGGGGGGGGACCTTGCATGTGGCAGGTAAATATCTATGGTCGAAAGCATTATGAACACAGTTAGATGATAGTTAACTAGGATTGGAAGTTGAAACTTGAAAGTTAAGTCATTGTTTGCACTGAACTTCTAGTTAGGTCGCATTAAGACAATTCATTTATCTTTGCTCATTAGTGAAACTACATGATAGGATTAAAATGACTCATTAGAGATTATGATGCATCACTCAGACAATTTAGATTGCAGGTTTTGCTTGAGCTCAAGCAAAAATTCAATTTTAGGGGTATTTGTGTGTTTCGTAAATAATTTTTGGTATCGTTTTGCATGCATATTTTACATCCTTTCATCTCTTTTGTATCATCTTTTAGTTCGAAGAACTACTTTATCTTTTTTAATTGACGGACGTTAAATCGAAGCTTTATTGGAGTAAAAATGCCTTGGAAAGAGAGTGCATGCTCTATTTGTGCCCCCTGATCAAACATGAAACACAACAACCGTGATTGATATACAGAGTCTGACATAGGCTAGTCGTGCCCTCAAGCATGGTCGTGCCCCCTTCTATCGTAGAAGGGCCTTGGTCAACTTCCAACACACCCAGGACTTGTCACCCTACAGCCAATGAGAAGATTTTTGCTAGTCGGGCACGACCAAGCCATGCCACTCAGAACCAACGTGTTCCACCCCTTTCTTGCTCACCCAGCACCTGACATGGCTAGGCCATGCCAGCACAACCATGGCTCATGGGCAGTGCCCCAATTTTTTTTTAAAGATTTAACGGTGTTGGTCAGGGCGATATAAAGCCCTAGGAGGCTCTTTCTCTTCCCTCTTCTCTTTGATTCAAGTTGTAGAATGTCTTTTCTCTGTCTTTTGGTTGTAAC
>JBBPFP010927217.1:0-28695 GCA_037974795.1 Kaempferia galanga | reverse complement strand
CGAACTAGAAAAGAAAACTAAATTAGATCAGAATAATCTCATTAAGGTTACCTATGGAGAGTATAACTACGACTGCTAGCTTGAAAAATGCTTCACTTTCATGCTAACGCATCTTGCAGTCGCGAACACTTGGAGCCACCTGGGAAGGAAGACGGATGAAAAATCGTACTTTCAGGGTCAAGGGATCTCCCGCGGCACGATCCGAGAGGTCGAAAATGATTCACGGCTTCGAACAACAGTCAAGACTTGGGAGTTCACAGAGGAGGTGAGGTCTGTGGAGAGAGGCAGGAATCGGTGCAGATCAGGGAGACAGATGAGAAGACGAGAAGCGGGAGCAGGGAGACACAGCCAAGAAGTGACAGTGTTCTTCGCCGACGACGAGGAGAGGGCTAAGAGTCGAAGAAGCGAAGAGAAGGGATGGTTAGAGAGGGAAACAACGAGGATTCGAGGAAGACCGGTGACTGGAGAGGCGGAGACCTGAAACGACGGCGGCGGAGGAAGCGCACGGCGCGGCGACGAGGAGTGTAGCAGAACTTTTTCCGTTAGGGATTGGCATCGAACCTCGCCCTCGAACCCAAACGAGTCGAACTAATCGACGAAGCGAATGAACCAGCAAATCGGCTCGGCGCGGTGGTCAGGTAGGATTTTCTGTCCCTTTCTAATCTGGACCGTTAGATTAGATCAAAAATATATATATTAATCTAATTGGGTGTGCAAAAAATTATAAGTGTGTTTAAGTTAAGTAAAAGTCCTAATAAATATCAAACAGAGGGAAAGTTATAATTGCGGTTAGACAAAAAAGTCCTAGTCTAAAGAACTAGGCGGAAAGTCTTAGTCAACGACATCACATGAGAAATCCTAAGGTCAAAGATACTAAGTGAAAGTCCCAGAGGTCGTAGATACCAAGCAGAAGACTAGACATGTCAGGGTTTACATGTCCAATGAAAAGTCCTAAAGTCTCGGATACTAAGTAAAAAACCAAATTATCAGGAGGACTGATTTGACATCAGGTAACTCTCCTAAAAGGAATAAGTGAGGATGCGTTCTCGGTGAGGGAACAATAAGTGTCGATTCGACCTAGGGTGTCACAGGAAATCCGAAAGTTAGAACCAAACAGTCCTAAGATTGTCGACACACTATATATTTATTATGCTAACCTTATTTTGTACAGTATCTTTTGTGTTTGGACTAAAATTTTGTAGGAGTAAAAAACCTTAGATGAACAGTGTCTGAGACACTTCGGAGCTGAGTGAAAGCGCCTCGGAACTACTTGAAGGCGCCCTAGATAGGCTAGAGGCACCCCGAGCAAATGAACACTGAGGATAAAGTTATCGTTGTGGGAAGGTATCTTGGAGCGTTGGGGAGATGCCTCGGAGTGCCTGGAAGGTACCCTCGGAAGGATAAAACCAGCAGGATGTGATGAGTATCACGATCAAAGCTTAAGAGATAAAACTTGCTAGAGGCACGTTAGACAAAGCTAGAGACGCCTTTCACAACCTATAAAACCCTTATTCGAGAGTAGCACATCAACACACTGATTCCAATAATCTTCTCTCTTACGTACTGCTCAAAAGACGACTCTACAAAGCTGCAATGCTGCTCCGACGATTGAAAAGTCGAATCTTCAATTCTTTCGTTGTCAATATAATTTCATTTAATTGCACTTAAACTATTTATTTCTTTGTACTCGTAACTATTCGAATCTATTATTGGATTGCCCAACAAAATCATTCTCACGTACGGACCTTGCAGTAAGAGTTGCCAAAGGCTCCGAACCAAGTAAAAAAAAAATTGATATCTTGCTTCTTTATTTTCTTTCTTATTCCGCTACACATTTTCTATCGATAATTTTACAATAAATGTGAAAAAGTTACGAACATTATGCACTCCCCTGTAGGGATTTTAATCCTATAATTGGTATGAAAGCTTTTTTTTACAACCACTGTTTGAGCAACCACTGTGCGAACAAGCTTTTTTTTTTCATTTTTTACGGTTCGATTTTTTTTTTAAACGTATTTAAATAAAGTAATCTGAACGCGTCACTTTATCGAGGCTTAGTTTGAATTTTAAGCATTGATCTAACAGTCAATCGATCAACTTATTTGATTAATAGACCGGTCGTTTTGTTGGGTTCCAACTATTTGGATCAGATGAAGAATATGTTTTCATTTTATTGCTATCAATTTAGTAATTCTAACTTCAACGAGGAGAATGCCAATGATTCTCCTTACTAGGAAGAAAACTTTTTTGAGAGGGATCACAAAGATAGTGCACTTAACTGATAACATCGCCTTAGGAGCTGTTAACTTAGCCATTTTTCTCAATGAGAGAGAGTTCAGGAGGGAAAGGGAGAATATGGCCAATTACTTAGAGATAAACTCCGAGGGGAGAATGATGATCCCCCACAATTGCCTCAAGTTTGTTTTTGTCCGATAAGAAATCTAGCGCTAGCATCCTCTCAAGGCATGACAATACGCTTCTACCTCTTTGGTGACGTCCTCAAGGTGAAGCATGGCAGACTGTTGAGATCAAGGTGGTTGGGAACAAACCACGAGTCTTTGAGGAAGATGCAACGATCAGGGCTTGAGGGTGTAGCACCAAGTGGAAAAGAGAAGGAATCTGGATGGTAAGACGGACATTTCCCATCATTTTCAACGACATACTGTTCGGCTACAAAATACAAAAAAATAAAAAAAGGCTCTACCACACGAGCAATACAATTTATGCATGCCACCGTGAATGTAGAGGTGACAGGAAGATTTGATGCAGGCGAAGTTAACAAATGTCCTACATGAGTTTCAAAAAAGGACACTGGCATTGAAACAGAGAATCTGCCAGCATACACCAGGTTTATGCACAAAGCCTGAGAAAAACATCAACTTACCATCCTCCCATGCTTCCGCTTCCCTCATTGTTGCACCAAGATCCAGCTGCTTTTCCCCAACTGTTTCCTTCATCAGCCGCAACTGGTGCATCTTGAGAATTTTCCCACGTTCCCTCCACTTTGAGATCTTTGGCTTGTCCAGGCTGGTTACTCCAAGCAGAAAACTGACTGCTGCTGGATGCATTAGCATTACCCCATTTCTCTTCTTTCTTACTGTTATCTGAGTTACCTACTTGATCATTGTTCCAGTTAGTGGAACAACCTTTGTTCTCATCTGGGCCCCACTTGGATTCAGAATTTCCTATATAGGATCCGTCACCAAAATTTCCTTGGTCATTGTTCCTGCCAGAAGAGAAAAACCCCGGTTGAGGACCCCGACCACCAGCACCATTATTGTTTCCAAAGTTGTTTCCTCGACTTCTACCTCTACCTCTACCTCTACCATGCCGACCGCCATCTAAATTGTCATGACTTCCAAATCTTCCACGACCAAACCCCCTGTTTTCATCAGAATCATTCATGTGGTTCCATTGTCTCTGTTGATTGCCACCAGCATCATTGTTTTGTCCCCTACCTCTTCCCCAACCCGAATCAGAATCACACCAGCGATTCCATTGCTTCTGTTGATCACCAGCAGCAGCATCATTTCCACCCCTTCCTCTTCCCCAAACAGATCCTCTGCCAGCATCATAATCATTCCTGGGCTTCCATTGTCTTTGTTTATCACCACCGGCATCATCATTTCCTCCCCTTCCTCCTCCTCCTCGACCAGATCCCCTGCCACCATCAGAGTCATTCCTGGGCTTCCATGGTCTTTGTTGATCACCACCAGCATCAACATTTCCTCCCCTTCCTCTTCCCCAACTAGATCTTTGATATCCACCCTGACCCATTGGTTTCACCAAGCTACTATTATTTTGGTTATTTTCGGTGTCCCAATTGTTTTGGCCTCTCCCTCTTCCCCTACCAAAGCCATAACCACCGTCGCAAGGTTTTTTCCAGCAATCACTAGCAGCTTCTTCACCAAAAGAGTTCCTTCTATTCCAGTTAACATTTTCACTACGTTCAGAAGATCTTGCTTGGTCCCAACCTATTGTTTCAGTGGCATCTGATGAATCTTTTGCCTTTTCCCAGCTGCTAACTTGGACAGTAGAATCTTTGGCCATGCCTGCTAAAGGTAGAGGAGCATCCCAACTGCTAGTTTGATCCTTGCTAGGAAATGTTGATGATTCCTTAATTTGTCTTGAATTACTTACCCAATTATCAACATGACTATCCCAATTCACTTTTTCAGCTTTAGCAGAGCCACAAACATCATTGACTTCCACCTGTGGTTTTACAATTTTGGCCCAAGAATCCTCTTCAGACCTTACCTTTTGTTTTTCATGTAAACTTTTATCAGACTGTGTCCAACAGCCAGCAGAAGTATCACATATCTGATCCACTTTTGTTTGAGAATTTGCAGGTTTGCTCCACACATCATCACTATTCACTTTCCCTTTGCTGTCCCAGGAACATGCATTACTTTTTCCTCCAGCATAATCGATGGGAAGTTTTGACTTCTCCCATCCATCAGTATCATTAGTCTGATCATGACAACTTTCATTATTTCTTTGAGGTTTTGCAGCTTGAATCCAACAATCATTGTCACTACTTCCTTTCTCTTTACTGTCCCAGGAACACGCACTATCCTTTTTAGCACCTTCCATATTCCAACTTCCTCCAGCATTATTGTTAGAAAGTTTTGACGTCTCCCATCCAGCAGTTACATTGTTCTGATCATTGCAGCTTTGATTGATTTTTTCTTGAGATCTTGAAGGTTGGCTCCAAGCATTATTGTTATTCAAACTCTCTCTTCCTTTGCTGTCCAAAGAGCATGCATTTTCCATTTTAGCACCTTCCATATCCCAGCTTCCACCTGCATTACTGAGAGAAAATTTTGCAGGTTGGCTCCCAGCATCATTGTAATTCAAACTTTCTTTTCCTTTGCTGTCCAAAGAGCATGCATTGTCTTTTTTAGGACCTTCCATATCCCAGCTTCCAACTGCATTACTGATAGAAAATTTTGCAGTTTCCCATCCGTCTTCTACTGTAGTCCTATTATCAAAGCTGTGCTTGATTTTTTCTTGAGATGTTGCACGTGTGCTCCAGGTATCTTCCTCACTATTCAGTTTTTCTTTTCCTTTACTACACCAAGAAGATGCATTGCCCTTTTTACCACCTTCCATATCCCAGCTTCCACCAGCATTACCTAGGGAAATTTTTGATTTCATCAGATCATCTGTTACAATACTGTTATCACAAGTTTGGCTTTTTTCATGAACACGAGAACTAGATGACTTTCCCCTACCATCTTCTGTTTGGACAGCACATGTCACTTTACTACTCCAAGAATCAGCTCCAAGTTCTTAACCAAATTAGAATTACAAGGGCATAAATATTTAAATTTTAAAGAACTAAACAGACACAAATAGAAAGGATTGCTTCTTCTTTCTCACCAGGGAATGAGTCAGTTGCTTTATCCCATCCATCTAGAGCTTCACCAGAGCCACATGCTATCTGTTTAGTTGTGTGCACTGTACTAGCCCAAGGATCAGATTTCTGTCCTTCATCTGTTCAATATTGCAGCATTTAACCAATAAACATCAAGTAAAAATAAATAAAGTTAAACTAGGGATAGAATTGGTTCAAGCCTACCGCTGTTAGGAATAGGTTGTTTACCCCAGTTGTCCGTTGTGTTACCAAAGTCATCTGTATCATTTTTAATCATAGTTCCCGGTTTACTTCCCCAAGGATCCTCATCTACTCCTGCTTATGACATGCAGAAACAAGACCAATTAGTTCATGTTAATGCAGATGAATATTAGTGCAAACAAAAGAAATTCAGAAAAACAACTTATATCAACAAGTCATAACAAAATTTAAACTTACATTTATTCCATTCACTAAAGATACAGTTTATACCAAAAAGATCATACACAACTACAAATATATGTTGCACAACAATATATGCAAGATGAGAAAATTAATAATAGTGATGGAATAGTTTTGTTAAAACAAGTACATAGAAAAGATAACACAATTGTTGATTGTTTCAGATTTGTCGTTAAATATTAATCCTAGTTACCTTTCAATCGGAGTAAAAATAGCACTGCATTTTTAACTATGGATGCAGTTGTTGCAGGTTCCATTGACCTAGATTCAGTCCAATACATTGCCTATTGCAGCAAGCCTGACCACTTTCTGGGACTTATATGAATCAGCATTTATGTCGTTAAAATAAAAGGCAAGCCAGGCTCTTGTACCAGGATTAATTTGTTCGCATAGTTAACCAGAAACTAAATTAATAGCTTCAGAAAGATAATTGGCATTGACAAAATATTAAGTGCCAGTAAAAAGGCAGCCTTGTCTAATTAAACTAGTATAATGTAATAAGAAAATACAGATACCTTTCTGTGAGTAAATAATTCCAGAAATAAACATGTCAAGTTAAAGATTCAGGAACAATTTCATTATAAACAAACTCTAAACGTGCAATTCACAGTATGAAATTCAACTTCAAATCCTTCAAAATAACCAAGCATTTGAATCTCATCTGGGATTAAATTTTAAACATCAAAGTTCACCTATGTGTAAAAAAGCATAACCATCAATCTACATTAACTTTTTAACATACAATTGAGCTTGCCAAATTGAAACATCATTCGTCAAATTTGTGGTGGACAAAATCATCACATATTGACATAATTTTGTAAAAATAAGATCAAAAAACCCAGAGATGATGATTACAAGTTCCATTTTAGTCAAAAAAATCAGTGACAAATTAAGATTACACATAGAGATGACGACTGGACTGGACCACCTGTGGGGCAGTCCTACACAGCACAGTATATTAAATAATTTTAATAATATTTAACAATAAATATCATTTTAAATAATATTTTCAAAATATTTTTATAAATCCTTTAGTATTTTTAATATAAATTTAAAATATTTTGAAAATAGTTGGGCTGGCAAGCCCAGGACAACATTCATGGGTTGCATGCTCTGACCGGGCTACTCATTGGACCATTTGGTCCATCCAAGGCACCTAACGAACATGCCCAACAAATTAACACCTCTAGTTAGGCTAAGGTAGATCTGATTTGAGGACATACTTCAAGGTTTGCATAATATCTACCTCCTACTCACTGATCAAATATTTTGATGATAGGCACAGCCTCAGCCATATGCAAAGCATGAAAATCTGAGTTACACAGCTTCTAAATCTCATCTAAAGGAGATGAAAAAGTAGAATAAGACTTAAATTAAGTGTGAGGATAACTATTTGAGCTCAAATGTATCTGCAGATGGTCTCATTATAGTCAATTGCATGGTACTTCCAAAATTCATAACCCATCAAAGAAAACTAAAATAAGTGTAGTGAAATGCGACTTATCTAAGCACAAGCTAGTTAATCAATGTACCTTTCTTATTATCTGCAATGCCTGTCTGATTGGGGGTAGAAAAGGGTTGCCAACCATCCCTGAGAAAAATACAGCATGAAAATGAAACAAGGCCGTCTTCTGCTGTTTAACATGCAATCTTGTTGGCTAAATAAAAATCACCATGCCATATAGATGAAAAGCATACAAAAGTTAGATGCTTAAAGGAACTCTAAATGGCACAACACATATTCTTGTGTTTCGCATGAATTTTTTGGGCAAAATAAAAAATAAATACATGCATGAAACAGAGGGGGAAAGCATACAAAAACCAAGAATGCTTAAAAGAAAATCTAAAAGGAATTGAAAACATATTATTTAGTAATGGAAAATTTGGCAAAAAAGCAAGCCTACTTATTATTACCCTTGATAAATGTTCCATTAGTAAAACTAATCTCCACATTAAGAACACACGTTAAACATAGAGGGTTCACTCAAAGTAATGGTTTGCCTCTTGTTACTGTAAGGAGATACAAAGTTTATGATACACAAAATGATGTAGATGTGCATTCGCAACTAGAGAACCAATATAGTGCACCTAAATATTAACTTGCATAGTAAACTTTCCCTTTACAAGTTACTTCAGAAGATTACAGTGCACTGCATAGTTTGTGTCAGACCTTGTATGGTCAGCTAAATGGGTGAACAAACAGTGTCCAATTATCAATGAATCGCACATACAACAGAGATAAAAATATAATAAGGTAAACTAACAAGAGCTTGAGATATTGAAGCCTTCAACTCAAGTTTGGCTCAAACTCTTGGATCTTTTAACCACTTTATTAGCTTAAGCACAGAACTATTTTTGAGCATTTTTTGTTAGTTTTTAGTGCACAAAAGCTCTCCAATATACAGTCGCAACCTTAGTCCCAAAGTTCTCCTAAAAAATGTTCTCCAATATGAACATTAAACTCCGACGATTATATTTTCAATCACCTAGAAAAAGCTTCTAGTTGAATGATCATCTTTCCAATGCTTCCAATCAACTGAAAATTATTTCATTCAACCAGACCAGTAAAATATAATAATGCAATATACAAATAATGCTATTTATAAATATAAAAATAATAAATAATAAAATAGATTATAGCCAATAATAAAATTATATTTTTAATAAAGGTTACTCAACAAAAAATGAAATACAAATATATAGAATTTTTGAATATATTATTCTTTAATATTCAATGTCATAAAAGGTAGGATTTTTAGAAGTTTTAGAAACACTCCACAATACTCTCAATCTGCAATAACCTCTCTCAATCCACAATAATGTCACCCTATCAAGAGTGAGCGAGAGAAACATGGGTGAAGTGTTAAGTCTAACAAGTGAGGACAAGGTTGAGTGAGACGTCCTACATCTCACAGTAAATTTAGACATGCAACAATGCCAAGCAAATTAAGAGAGTGACAAAGACCCACTTCCTTGCAAGTCTCTAAGAATCGAATTGGGATGAAAGAGAAGATTAAATCAGCCAATTTTTCAAAGTCATCTCAAAGTTATCAAATTTTAACACAATTTATGCATTTTGCTGTTTTGCCTATCAATTTGATCAAATTTTAATATATTTCATTAATTTTCTAGTGTAATTTAATTAGTTTCTAGCTAAATTTTTTTTAATAGGTACTTTTTCTAAATTTCCCTTTAATTTTTATAATATATTAATTTTTCAAAAATATCAAATCAATCATTGTGCTCATACCAATGAAACTCAGGCAATTCATATCAAATAGGCTGATTTTTCTTAGTATGCACAAAGCCAGCGCTTATAGGCATATACAAGAAACATTTCAAGTGAACTGAAAAGGGGTTTTCCAACTACATTGACACTAACTCGCATCCATGGGACAATCTTCCCTCAGTTATCACAGGTTAGGAAGGTATAATCATCATATGATGATTTTGACTTCCCTATTATCAGGCTTCTCCAAGTTGCTTTTGCAGTTACAATCTTCCATTTCAATGAGACAGACATAAGTCGTGCAACCCCTCAAGCAAAGCATATTTGAGTATACTAATTCCTCATTAGCATCAATGTTCTAAATGGTGGCTAAGGCGGCCGCCTAGGCGGGAGGCGGACAAGAACCACACCGCTTTTGTCAAAGGCAGCATTTTAAGCAGTCAAAGTTAATGATGGTTAAACTCACCCCCTCCTACCTCAAACCGCCACCGTTGTTGCCACCTCCGCCACTGTCATTGTCTGCTGCCGTCATTAGATTAGGCTTTATATTTTGGATACAATCGTTTCGCCTGCCACGCTCCGTCGCACGGCGTGAGACGCATCCGAACGCGTTGCCAGACTCGACGATAAGTCCGGACCTATTTTAATTTTCCATAAGTCCAGACCTATCACGTGCCACGATCCTAAGCCGAAACACTAAACAAAAGTTAAGTTTTTATTTTTTAACTTGGATTTAATTGATTAATAATTTCAATCAACTCCCAATTATGATTGGGATAATTTAAATAGATTTAATTAAAGCTAATAAAATTATCCTATTAATTTATGTGTGTGTATATATATATATATATACATATTAAAAATTATTATTTTTATATTTTTTAAAAAAAATATTTAAATTAAATTTTTTATTTTTAGTTATTATATTTAGATTAAGTTTTTTATATAAAAAAAAAAAATCAACGATGGTCACTATTGACCACCCCGCCACCACTTACTGTCATTTACAACACTGATCAACATCCATATTTGTCCCAAGCAATTGGGGTTGCCTACATAAATTTTAGCACTCCATTAAGCTAACTGCTCAGGCTATATCACTAATATTCAGAAAAAGAAACATTATAAAAGGATATCCACACTAACCTATCAAATGAAGGCACCATAGATTCCCATGAACTTTTCTCTGTTTGCTTTGATGTTTCTCCAGATGTACCAGCTACAAAATCAACAAGCATTTCAACATTTGTAATTATGCAATATGATAAAGTAAATCATTCTTGCAATCTAAAAGGTATAAACAGTTAGAAAGGAGAATTAACTTGGGGCATAATCAGGAAAAAAAGTGTTACCTGCAGAAACAATTTCTTGAGACCCAAAATTATCAAGTTCCTGAGTCGTATGTGCAGATGAATTAACCCTATTCATCCAAAGAGCCATAACATGAGAAGAATGACTCAAGTAAACAAAACGATGAGAAAAAAATAAGAGCCATAACATGAGAAGAATGACTCAAGTAAACAAAACGATGAGAAAAAAATCTATACAAATAGCATATACCCCAGTGCTCGTGGAACTGCTAGAGATGTATCCTTGACTGCATTAACATCATTAGAGAATGTCAGAGAATAGATGCATAGAATCTTCAAATGCACTGAACTCATACTTTCTACAAACCTGTAATAAGCTTCCCTAGTGAATCAAGCTTAACTGTGACATCTGAGCGATAGATGCCTACCACACGGCAAAGGTATCCCTTTAGTGGTCCTTCCCTGATCCTCAAGCATTGACCAATAGAGAACACATGGTCATAATCTCTGCGACGACCTCGGTTGACTGCATGTGAGAGATAAGATTATGAAAATGACATTTTTCATCTATAAGATCAATGGAAGTATATTTTTCAAACAACCATGAGTAGTATTTTCTTCATCCTGTGGCATTGTAGGTGATTCAAGGGAGGAAAATTTCAAGTTTTCTTTTACCTGTAAGTAGGAAAAAAAACACAGATGAAAAATCCACATAATACACAAGCCTAATATAGCATAACACACCTTTCCCTCATTAGTTTTCTGACACGCATTGGAATTTGCACAAAAAAATCCACCATTCTCTGATTCATTTTCAACTTGAATAAAAAGTTTGCCTCTGTACATATGTCTCACTATTCCTTCTCTACCCTGCCAAAGAAAAACAAATAAAACCAGAGCTAAGAAAGAAAACAGGAAAAAAAAAAAATCAAAGAGCATTATCTTAAGGTCAATGGTCCCTCAACTGAACCTTAAAGATACAGTGAGATGGACTAATGAAAGCATACTCATCCAGTTTAGCCTATCAAGATTTAGGCATTCCATAAAATATGGGCATTATCTACCATTACTACAACGAAACTAGAAACTCCCGCGTTCAAATAAACACCACACTATGATGTACACCATAAAATGAAGACACATACAACAGTCAACACGACAAAGCATAGTGTTGACTTATAGAATGATAAACCACTTCATTAACAATCTACGTTAACCATAATGGTTGACATTTACTATTGAACTTACATTTCATCCACGAAACAATATTTCTTCATTATCAACAAAGCCCCAGAACAATCAATTTATCAACAACATTTAATGTTAGTTGGTAATATGAAAATTCAAGCAATAAAAATGTACTACCTCTGAAGGCCCAACAGAGGTTTTGACAATGTCTTTGATGAATATTGTTTTTCCAGTCGAATCAGAAGCTGTAAACATTTTATCATCACATGATTTCTTTATGTCCTCACTTTTAACTGACATCACTTCTGATCCCTCAGCATCTCCTCTTAGTATCTGAAATTATGTAGGTAAGTACGTAAATACTAGTAATGCAGAAGGGCAAAAGTTTATATGCACCAGCATGTTACCTTAATGCAATCTTTCTCAAAAGTAAGAATAACACCAAAATTATTCCGCCTGGCAGAACAAGAAAGATTTGGCAGCTCAATATTGTAAAGTTCAAAGTTGGAAAAAAAATCTGACACAACTCACCCAAACAAAACAAGATCATGAACATTGTATCCATTCTCCATGACATTGGTTGTTTTATCCTCTGATGATTCAGTTACTGGTTTTTTCTTGTGCGTACCATAAATGCTTGAAAACCAATTTAAGTCCACATCTGTATGCTTAGTTACCTCAGTGAACATCAATAACTCACTACTTGAAGGTTGAACACCCCACGAGATTAATGATCCAATTGAAACCTTTTTGTACAGGTAACCATCTTTCAGCATCATGCCATCAAGCACCTCATAACATTCTCCAGTTTGACGATCACGTTTGTTGACAATATGGGGTCTGAAGGCCCTGATAGATAGATAGGTTTGGCTTCAGCATATCAGTTGAAGGAATTATGAAATAACTCTCAAAGATATCAAAAATGGGAAAGTAATTACTCCAGTTCATGGGAGCTAATCAACCGAGGTGCAGGTACTGCAGCCTGCCTTAACGACACACCGCCACCCTGCAAGATCAGTGGCAATTGTTAGCGTGCTATCAGAGCACACAAAAGAAGGATATTAGCAAAATGCTGTTAAAATGACCATTTCACTAATTATTTAGACCTGAAGAGCTGAGATAATTGTAATAATCAACTATAAAAAATATCTGACAAATTAACATCTTCAGACAGCATACACAATTTCACATCCCCGTAATTGTCCAGTGGTGCAACCAATAAATAAGTGCATAATTACATTGATATTTGATACTATCTGCACATGAATATTGAGTCCTAGTGCACAGTGGTAGACAGCAGGCAGCATAGAACAGTTGGGATTATCTACTCATAAGATATTTTAAATTTAAAGAACAAGAGTAAATTTCCAAATACAACTGTCTATGCTGACAGCCAAAAGCATGCAGCATGCAAATGAGGAGCAATCATGAACCATGTGAAGCCAAGGCCTGTCTATCTGCACATGAGATTGGGAGGGCTGCCCTTCTCATAAATCATATAATAATATTTCTCAATAATAAAAAAAAATCTGAAAGGTTGAATATCTTCTCTCTTTGGAGTATTCCATTCCATTATAACAGACCATCTATCAGGAGACAACGCTATTGCACAGACATTTACCTAGACCAATTGTTTGACAAAGATCCTTTGAAGAATAAAAGATTGGAAACATAACATAATAGCACTAGGTCAGCCAGATTAAGACTACTAGTAAGGATTCAATCTTAAGGTGCATGCATATCAGAATCAAATATTGTAAACATCATAGGATGCATTACCTACTCAATGACCCAAAACAAAGCACATCTAAATCTTTTAAGGACAAAAATGTCATATGGAAAAGATTTGTTATACAATTAAGTATAATATTCAAATGTATCCATATATATATATATATATATAAAGACAAGAATGACCACCAAAGGTTCAAGTGAAACAGATTAAACTATTTTTTACTTACAAATTTTTTTGCAATAGCTTGTAAGTCGATTCTTGGGATCAGTTTTATGGTTACTTGTTTATGTTTATCATCAACCACCATAACCTACAAAAAAATCATGAGACAAACTATCAGTACCAAGAAGCAATGAAAATCTTCATGAGTTGCAAAGGTAAAAAAAAGCAAAAAGAACCTCATATAACCTTTGCCAAATCCCCTTTATATTTTCCATTCTTCAATCGAACCCATGCACCTTCAGATACTTCAGATAATTTATTCGAGCTAGTAAGCAAGTTAGGAATTTCATTTCTTGGGACAAGATTGATTCTACTTGGATAGATATTACAAAACCCTTTGCATGCCTGCATATAAAACATTCTGAGCACATACAGCATATAACTAGAGTAAAACTTAGAAAAGGGAGAAATATTGTAGGCCCTAAAGAAGATTAATACTTGTGTTAAATGAATGACAAAATAAGGCATGTTGGATCAGGAAAGGTGCCACATTCATTTTGCATATGTTCAATTTGATATGTTAAAATATATTACAAGATATTTAACCAAACTTTGGCTCTTTTTAGGCTAAAAACTGTGATGCAAACAAAAAAATTATAAGAGAATCGGTGACACTAAAATTATTAAATTATTTTTAAAATAGTTCATTTTACTTTTACCACAAATCAAAACATCATAATATATAAAAACCATCCAAACATCAAAATTGAAACAACATGTCTTTGCACAATACTATAAATAACTTTTAGATTCTTCAGAGTGTTTTTAGTGGTATTTTCAATAAAATTGATTCACATGCTATGAAAATTAAAACCAATAACTTGGCTAGATTAATAATATAAAACTTCTTGTACTTAAATAATATTGACCAATTTCAACAAGAATATAAAAAACTTGTAGATAAAATATATAAAATTTATACATATAATACCTATAAATTCGCACCCGATTGCACCAAAACAATTCTTAAAGCAGAGATTACCAGAAAATATATACAAAGATTAGTTAACACTTCAATGAGATAATAAGTTAAATAAGTGTATTTGGATTAATATACCAAATTCAACTTCAACTGTTATATATTTAGCTAAAACATAAAGAAAATGCTAACAAGCGCATTCCATAATCTAATCTTCTAGTTGTCATGTTTCAACAAGATAAGCATTTCACCATGAAACATTCACAAAACTCGTGAAAGAGATCAGACATCACAAAGATGCCGTTTCTTTCAAATGTGGCCTCATATTCCAAGGGCAACTGATACAAAGGCATCTTCACAATCTACAAATGTTCACATTATTTTTTAAATTTTATGTAATAGACTGAAGAATGAGTCAATTAGTAAATCCCCATGATACCCATTAAGTTGGTTTTGATTTTTTCTATTTGGAGTGCAAAGACTATTTTTTTCAGTGCAAAAATCTATGGAGGCATTGTAGCAGCACTTCTTATTTGTTTTTACATCTTTAAAGGCTTTAGCAGTCTTGTATGCCTTGATAATACTAAAGAGCAGCCCGATGCATGAAGCTCCCACCAATACAGGTTCGTGGAAGGATCGGACCACATTGGACATATTGTACGCGGTCTTCCTACATTGCAAGAAGATGTTTCCGTGACTCGAACCCGTGGCCTCAAGGTCACATAGTAGCAACTTAACGATTATGCCAAGGCTCCCCTTCGCATGATTTTCTAGCAAGGCCCCTACATCTTCACTGTTGTTGTTCTAAAACACAGCCTAGGCAACCACCTAGTTACTAGGCAGTCCCCATTTGGTACCCCTTTTAGAAAGAGAGCCAAGATACTGGTGCCTAGGGAAGTGGGCTGTCTGCAGCCTAAGTTGATTAGACAAACCAGGCAGATCAAAAATTCAAATGTAGAGTTTCCCATAACCCAAGCAGATAGACGTATACCAGATAGAAAGAGCATATAATACCAAGCCAAAACATATGCAAGCGGTTAATGTGCTAATAAAATTTTCAGCTTCAGGGAAAAAAAAAAGAGTACCTCCATAACATCAGATAATTTGTCAGCTTCAAAAAAAACATGGCCTTTTACATGTTCAAGAGCAAATGCAGAAACAATCTGCAGTTTGGTTTCCAAGTAGTCCAATTCAACATATTTTTGCATCAGACAGAAAGCCATCTGCTGTTCGCGTCCAACCTGAAAGTAATCAATTGCAAAGTGCACTTGGGGGGCCAAACATATTTAGCAATACTGGTATAATCAGAAGATATTCTAACTTACCATGCATTTCACTTTCCAGATGGGCACACCTAATTCTCCAACTACCTTGTCCTCACATTCAATAGGATTATCATTGTGTATGACATGCTCCGAACCAGGTCTGTACCGTTCTTTGATTAGCTCTTCAAGTTCATCACCACTCAATTCCTCCTCTTTTACTAAAAATGGAAGGTGATGAGACTTTCCAACTCCAAGTTTTTCATTCTCCAACTTGTAATTATCTGTGAAATGGATTACAAGCTGAGAAAATAAAAGATACAGCAAACTCTTCTAAAAGACCACAGTGATTCTTTTAACTAACCTCAATAATGAATAGTAGAATTTACAAATTTTATATATTATATGCAAGGTTTAAAATCTCATGCCACGCCAAAATTTTGGTCTCCAACAAAAATGATACAGCTTGCATGTATAGACACTCATAAGTGTGCCTTGATGAATTTAAATATATTTTACATCTATGATCCTCTTTCACATTTACTTGACTTGTTTACTTCAGAATAAGTCTACATCATTTAAAAAAGATATAAGGAAACCTGGTGCACGAAGCTCCGCCATTGCAGGATCTAGGAATGGTCTATTGTATGCAGTCTTACACTACTTTGCAATAGATTGTTTTCAAGACTCATATCCGAGACCTCCAAGTCACACAGTAATAACTTTACCATTACACCAAAACTCCCCTTGCATTTTATATATATAAATATATATATAAGATATTTAAATTAAAATTTTAGAGGAATAAATTACATTTAAAAAAGATATTTAAATTAAAATTTTAGAGCAATAAATTATAAATTATTCTAAGCATCTCAACTATTACACTTTTCTAATACCAAATAGTAAAATGCCATGCATTTGATGGGAGCAAGGTTTATAGCATCGCTCCATATTGGACTTTTGATCTAGGAATAGTCCAATACAGCATTGTGTTGTGCCAACAATTGTCTGGCATCAAAACATACCAAGATGAAACTAGATGAATCTTACCTCTTTATTATGCTTTCACTTTATTTACTTCCAAAATCTAAAGTATAAATATTAGCTATAGCCAATTTAAAATTTTATTGAACTAGGTACGATTCTGATCTTTTGGCAAGAAAGAAAAGAAGATCCATACCGATCCTCGGCACACTGACATGTACTAAAGCATGCTGAGATAAATTATTTAATCACTTAATCCTCTTTCACTCAACTTTTTCACTTTACAGAACCACATTAGTTAGATAGTAAAAATTATATCAGTTAAATAGTTAAAGTGAAAATGATTTTTACTTAATTTTACTTTAATGTACGTCAAGATAAATTTACACAAATATTTCCCCTATATTCTTATTCCATTTAATTGGTTTACTTTTAAAAATAATCTTAGACATTAAAGAATCAATTAAATTAAAATTTAAAAAAAAAGCAAAAAAAATTACTTTAATATGCTGAAATATACCAAGTGTAGGCACGGCGAGATACTTATCAACACAGATAGCACGAGAGAGATTGTCAATTCCAATCATCATCTAGTTCTAGTATCTTACCCAAATGGTATGTTTCTTCGTGTCGCACAAAACAACATAAAATTCAAACCATGATTATAAGTAACAACTCAAAGGTTAATGTACATGACAAAAAAAAGTTAATTAACCAGGAAAATTACCAACTTGCACAATTAGATAAACTACAAGATTAAAGATGAAAATTTAGCCATAAAAATAAAGGATTGATTCTACTGTAACATCCATTACATCAAACTAGTGTCTAATCATTATTCTCTGTATCTTCCCCTCTCAACAATTAGTATATGCAAAAACCATCAAACGACATAAATTCCTCTATGTATTTATTCTTCAATCTCTTTATAATATTTCACCCACCTAAAAATTCTCATATTGTGGCCAGTTGTTTGGTCTAGTAGTGAGCAACTTAAATCCAGAGGATTTTGTGTCAATTTGTAGAGATCCAAATCAATGTAACTGCACTATTTGAAGGGTTTAACTTTGTTGCTACAGCCACAAAAGGGGAATGATATTGCATAGAATGTGGTGTGCATAGAATGTAGTGTGCAGACATCTCGAGATCAATACCAATTTTTTTTAAAAAAAAATCTCACATTTGATTTTGTTTGTGTCCAGTAACAGATGGTACCGATAAATAGCACATAAATAGATTTCACTAAATCTAGTCAACATGTGTTCGATGATAACAGACAGGACAATTTACAGGCATCTAGAAAAAGAACTTAGATTTAATGTGCAATACTAGGATGGGGTACCAACAGACAATCAGATATTCTCATGAAGCCAAAAAAAAGTGACTGGTCAAATGTGATTATGTCTTCATAGCATTAACAAACTGTCCTATGCTACTCAACGCAGACAACATTCATGGTCTTAAGAGATGGCCAAAAGAAAGACACTAGTTTTGCGTTGTTAGTTAGGAATTGCCCACAGGAAGCACGATTAGCACAGTTGGGATAACAGCTGGTAGGAGCAGTATACTGCTTGGTACAGTCTCAATGGATATCAAGGCTTATTTTTATTCATTTTCCTAGTGTATGGCAGTGCAACAAAATGTTGAGCTTGATCTCTGTCTGAATCCTTAAACACATATTCTTCAAAGAAAAGGGCATTCTTCCATCGTTTTGGGAATGGAGAAGTGCAAAACGGTCACTACCTCCTTAGCCAGACAACCTTCATACAGCTAATAGTGGATTCAGGACCACAATAGAATTTCAAAGGAGATTAGCGTGTTAAACTGAACAAATAGCCTTGTCGTAAACAACAACATAATGTCCATACAAGAAATAAGCAACTAACTCAACTAAGACACCATCAAACAAATATCAAAACATAATAGCGACAATATGTAATATCAGTCGAGCTTGGACAAGGATTTTGCTAAAATGCACTAAAATAAAGATACAAAAGACATTTAAACGAAGTATCTCAGAAAAACAGGTTCAAGGCATCTTACAAATATACTTAACTCAAGAGGGCATAAGCAGGTAATTGGAAAAACTTTAGTGTCATTTGATAATGATTTTACACCGCTTTACTACCAACGCAAAACCCATCATTTGACTTCCAGAACCACAAGACAAAACTACCAAAACTCCAAAAACCTCAGAGACCACGTATAACCAACAGAACCGAAACCCTAGAAGAGACATGTACAAGAAAAGGGTTGCAATATTATACCTTCGCCCTCATCTTCTTCTTCCATCTCAAGATCCCCATCGCTCTCATAGTCTGAGTCGGCTTCGGTAGCCACGTCGTCAAAGAACTGGAGGACCCCCGAGCGCTTCCGTTTCCTCTTGCTGGATCCTCCGTCTGAGCTCTTGGAAGCGGTCATTTTCCTCTTTCCAGAAGAAGAACCAGTAGCCACCGTGGCCGGAGCTTTTCCGGCGACCTGCTTTCCCTTCCCTTTGAGAGCCATGACCCTGGGACGGGGACGAAGAGGGAACAAATGATCACCGCTGTCTGCTGCGGCTCCGTTTTATTATCCTTCCACATTAATCGAGGGTAACTTATAAGGGGGGGATGGCGGAGGGATTGATCTACCATAAACGATCCTACCACGCGTCATGGATCGTACGGTCTAAAATAATTTCCAGCAGTCGGACAACTTACAATAGAATCGGTTCATGATAAACTAAACTGTTCTCAAAGTCTCAACCTGGCTTTATGTCTGTCTTTTTTTTTTTTTTTTTTGATAATAATTCAGTAATATCAATAAAAAGTTTTTTTGGAAATTTTTTAATCTCAGTTTTCTAGAAAAAAAAACAAACGTAAATAAAAAAAAATCATCAATTTTTTAGCACCATTAAACGATAAAACAAAGCCTTCCCCAGTTTTAGTATTTTACCCCAAAATAAAAATGTTTTTCTCCATTCTGCAAGTGTGGAAAAGGCATCTTTTTCTACTGCAGTTTTGTAAGTGTAATAATTAATACGCATCTCCTCTCCTCTTTTGTGCAAAAAAGATCGATTTTTACCCATTTGCAATGGTACATGGCAAGTATAAAAAGTAACGAAGTTCTCTGTGATTAAACAGCTTCAACGATGCGAGTTTACATAAATAACATTCAGTAATGGAACAGCACATGTCCATGTCCTACAAGAAAATACAGGGACTTCATGATGTGTTAGATCTTCCCTGGCATGCAATGCGAGCCTAGAAACAATACCTACGACAGCAGTCAAGCAACTTCTGGGCTTTACCGTCATAATTCTCACTCGAAGATGGATCTTTCTCTTTCCATTTCTCTAGAATACTGGCAATTGTCTTTATCTGGCAGAAGGTTAAGGACACCATGATACAAATATGAAATTATGGATCCAGCAAAATGGCAAGAAGCATAAATTAGAAAAATCAATGATGAAAAGAAATCTTGTTATTTCGAATATTCTTACTGAGATAGAATCACTTTTCCCTTTGGTGTTATTTTGCTGGAAAGGATACACTAGCGATGACAAATTCTTTTCCTTCATCACCGCCAAAATCATCGCTGGTGTGACTATCAATGTCATTCTCGATGAGAAAGTGTTTGTCCAATAGAAGCAACGTTAACCTATGCAGATCCAGTGAGCCATCGTCATTCCCTTCAGCTAGGCGCAACACCCTTTGCAGGATAGACCATAATGCACTTCGAGCAGTAGAATCATTGGAAACAAGGGGCAAAACATCGAGTAGACCCTGAAGAAATTGAAAGTCTGGCAGGAAACATTCAGCATAAGTTGATCATATAATAATAATGCTTCTCAAACAATACCACCTAAGAGCGGCATACCATTTGAGATGGATAAGACCAAATTACGCTGATCGACCAAGATATTTGCAAGTATGACAACAGCTGAAGCACATAAGCTATCAACCTGTATTTAGTTTAAGTGTAAAGTAATTTTCATTTTTAATAACTGTCGTCACAAGCCACGGATAGGACATGTAAACTAAGGTATACAAAGCATGAAGGTATAGCCAAGAACTGCACGACGAGCAATATCAACTGAACTAAACGATACAACGGAATAATTTCTTCAAGCATCATGCATACCTCAATCTTATGAGACAGCTTAACCACTTCACAAACAAGGTGGAAAATGTGATTGTTGGAAGTTGTCAAATCAAAACAATTATCTGCTGTTGAAAGTGCTTCGACTACTTGAAGAACTAGATCAAAAACAGCCAACCTGAGATAGTTACAGCAAAATATGCATTTTCACATTTGTAGTAAAAGAATATCGTAGCTTCAGAAGTTGCGACAGACAAAAGCAAATCATGCACAATTTCTTTGAAAGATTTGAAAACAAAGCAATTTGCAAACATAAAAGGCAGTTCAACGTACCTTTCCAATTTGTTCTCCTTTAACTGGTTGTACTCAGATTCTAATAGACTCAAAACAAGATTTGGTAAACCAAACTTCACCAAAGGCTGAAGAAGAACAGCCCCCACGTCTTCATGTTGAATTATGGTCAGCAAAAACTCAATGCTCTGTCATCAGTGAATCAGGGCATTAAAAAGAAAGCAACAAGGGGAAATATATCGTCAGAAAAGTTGAATGAAATACTAGTTTGGTTAATTTAACTGATGGCAAAGAGATGAAACAGAATAAGCACAACAAATAACAACATAGACCTGCTGACAGAGTGAGTGGACTACACTACATATATCATATATGCATCCCTATTAATTTCTGAGATCATGATCCAAATAAAAGAGAATTCTTATATCAAGATAAATGCCCCATGTACACATGGGGCATACCAAATCTAGAAATAAGATGTCTTCCAAAAAATACTATGATCTTGTAAAAGCAATTGGTAAGTATTTTGTATAATTCTAATGGCTTGCCGTGATTTGTAATGTTAAGAAAAAGCCATAGAACAAAACAATTTTCCCATTCCATTTCAACTCAGAAAGATTTTATTAAAAAAAAACACACCTTTATTTGGGTAAATTGACTGTCTAATATACCCAGATTTGATGAAAAAAGAATTTTAATCCTTCTCAAAAAATACAACAATCACCCACACTAATCGCATATTATAGTGACCGGAGGCACTATTAATTCATATGAAAGGGTATAAGAACTTAAAATTTCAAGCCAAAGATTAGCCAAATCTAGTGGCATTCTGTGGGCGATCTATACATTGGCATATTAGACCTTTTCTAGAAGAGTCAAGTTCAGTGTATTCCCAATAATCCACAGTATCCGTAAAAGAATCTGATCGTGTAGCAAAGCTTCAGCCCAGGTTACAGAACTACTACTCTGGAGACTCACTGACAATAGCCTGCATGCACAGACACCAATGTGAAAAAAAAATAGTAATTTAAAAATGTTTTAGGTTTATGACTAATTATTTCTTTCTTTACTTAGAAATTAGAAACCTCGTACCATACGCAAGATTTAATAGGTTCAATTTTGCAGTACTAAGAGGAAAATTGAGACTAGTTAGGATTAATGTAAAGTAAATTCATGTTTATTTAATAAATTTAGATATATTGGATTGTAGCAGAGAAGCTGGACGACACAAATAGAGTGTCTGGTGTTTCTAATGAAAGATTGACTTCCTTTGCGTATTAGAGTTCACAAACATTTTTAGTATGAGCTGCTCTTGATAAATAAAACAGTTGGATAATTTAGAAAAATATGCAAAAACAAATGCTGAGATCCATCTAATGAGATAGATATGTGGAGTTGTCAGGAAGGAGAACATAATGGTATTACTTTTTTAAGAATAGGTGACCATCATAGATATGCAGAGAAAATAGACAAACAAATATAGATAGTCAAAGTTGAATCAATATTAATGCAATAAAAAACTACATACATATAAGGTATTAACCATACCCATGTTATTAGTAAAAACTTTCCACAAAGCTAAATCTCCAAGAAAAACCCATATAGTTGGAACAAAATTGTTAAGATTTAACACTCCTTGATGTGATCAATTGTAGCAAAAGGTGATTACGCTCACTCTGGGCGCCCCTCACAGCCCGTCCCCAGATTATACAAAGGGAGGTAAATCACGGGATCAGCTCATAGTAATGATGTGATCGAGACCATTATACGAGTGGATTATTATTAGTACCAATATATCTTAATCACAATTTTTGTAACATGCATACAAATTTTTGAACAACAATGGTAAATGATCTTTCAGAGACCCCTAATTTCCATGTTAAGTGTGCATCAACCTACAATCAGACTACAGGTAGCAACTTCCAAACATATGTATGGCAAATTGAAGCAACACCTGAATGTCTCTGAAAGGCAGACAGAATCATCTTGAAACAACTGATCAACAATTATTTGGATCAAACCATTTGTAGATACTATTGTAGAGCTTAGATTTTTGTGGCAGGCTAAGTTCCCAATGATTCCCAAGCAAATTTCCTGGAGAAAATTATACATGTGCAGCATTTTATTTCAGATCTTGTCGAATAACATAATGAACAAAAATTCAAACAAATAGACTGAGAATCCCAATAATCTAGGGTTAACTATATGAATTTAATCCACCAGTTCCACATGGAGTTTTTTCATCATCCATGTCTGTCTAGCCAGAACTCTATATCAAGCAAACTGCTACTAAGTTATAGATCTTTCATGTCATTTTTAATTATGTTAAGTAGAGTTTTCACTGGTCTCCCACAATCTCTTGCACCTATATTCTTTATTGATTCATCTTATCTAACAACAGAATTTATTAGTTGTCAATTATTCAGGAAATTTTGTCAATTGATCATCAAACCAAAGCCCTATTTTCCAACTTTATTATTCTTTTATTACCAACATGATCATCATGAGAACCATTTTATAACAAAATTATGAACCGAAATTAAGTATAGATGATGATATAGTAGGAGGTAGAGCTCAATGGCGTAAAAGGATCCATATAGCCAACCCCACCTAGTAAGATAAGGCTTGGTTGTTGTTGTTTATGAACCGAAATTCTTGTATAAAACATTGTACTAGTGGCATCATAAGACTTCCTAAAAAGCAAAAATGTCTTCAGCTCAGTGTCATTTTTAGAACATTGATACTTGATAAACTATGAATAAACTAACAAATGTTGTAGATACTGTATGCCTTAGCTAAGAATTCCAACAGCATAGAATAGTGACTGTTTGGCACAAATGCCGTAGTCATACCCATACATCATTAAGTGATAGATAATTATTATTTGCCTTACTTTTAATATAAATAATGGTAAATGTGATTAATTGGATTCAAATTCACAAGTATACCTAGTTTGTTTTGAATGAATTGTCCTCCATAGCTTTATGCCTTGAAATTGAAGGTTATTTTTTAAAGGCAAAGTATAATTACAATGGCAAATCTATTTTTCAAACATTTTCACACACATCGCATGTCAATATGCAAACACAAAGCCTAATGAAAATCATGCCCACTCACTCCGGCTTATTAGCCCTTGCCTATTTAGGTCACCAAAATTATCTTCGATATTATAGCTGAAGAATCATTTAAGCATACCTAACTCAAGAGTGATGATGAGGCAACTAGGGAAGCACAAGGAAAAAAATACAAGGTAAAAATATTAAACTCTAAGTGAGAAATATATTTAAGCAAATAATTTTATAATAAAAAAGATGTGGGGAGAGCACAGCATATGAGATGAGGTGGAGCACGAAATCCTATCCCCCAGCCTACTTGTAGGTTTCTGCTTTTGAATTCCCCTATCACACAATGTAGATGGGAGAGAGGAGTGGGGAGGGGTGACATTGTTATCAATTGTCATCCTTAAGGACCTTCTAATAGTTCAATAATAATAATAATAATAATAACTGCAGATATCCAAGTCTAGGATTAAACATATGATAAACATAATAAGATGAAATATTTGCCAATAGAATATGTAGCTGTTGTAGCCATCTCTTAGTCTTCTTACCTTCAACTTTTCAAGTTTTCCACTACAGCATGTTTCTATTGTAGGTTATCAAGGTTAGTTAAAAGTTACAAGCCATTTATCATAGAATCCCTCAATTTTTTTCCTGTTTTAACAAAAAATAAAATATGTTATCTTGAATTAATAAAAGAGAGCCTCATAGCTCATAAGTCTGGCTAATTTGGGGCCTAGGGAGTGCCGACAAATATTTGGCTCAAACCATGATGATGGAATTCACCAAGCAGCAAAAATAGAACTAACTATTCACTTTCTGAGCTAACATGAAGCATTTGAACTATGAGTTTCAACACAATAGATGCTTCACTTTGCTAGATAAATTTGCAGTGTTATTAAAATATATAAAATTCTATCTGATTAAAATGATCAAATATCTGTTTCTAGGAATAGGAAGTTTTACGGTAAAAGTTTATGGAAGCATTTCTTTCAAGCGTTAATATCACAAAGGTCCATGTAGGCTACATTGAAAGACTTGTCTTTCTGCGCTTATAAATTTCTGTTGTGTGTCAACTTAGTATGCATGATAGGATAAAGAAACATGCGTCTTCAGAAGCCCATGTTTTCACCAAAAAACAAACATTGTAAAATTTGGTGAACATGGAATAATGCATTAACTGATGCTTCTGAAACATCATTTAAAGATGTAACATGTAAAGTTTAACAGCAGTGGCATCTTACCTTCAGCCGGAAAGAACCTGTTGCATGGAGACTGGTAACAAGCACTTCAAGTATTAGATTTTGCACCTGAATTTTGTTTCACATCCGGATCAACAACGATAGTCCCTTTCACTAATTAATAATGTCTAAACTATCAAAAAATGCTGCACATTTGAATTAGAACTGTAAAGATGTGAGGAAGACAAAAGGCAGACCAAGCAGCTCTAACATGGGATAGATAGTTTAGTACTAGAAAACGAACAAACATTGTGTGAACAAATAGAACCAAACTGTGAAAACCTTCAGGACCAGAGTATCAAATCCTGAGTAAGTTTTCAACTTTTACTTCGAATGCTTATGTCGCAGCTAATAGCTTGAGTTTAAAGAATGGGATTTAAACTTCCAAATAATACATACCATTAGTTCAGCGTGTGATTCAGTAGCTGCAAGATCCCATAGGATACAGCCACAGTCTTCCCGTGGTTCTCTTGTATCTTCAGTCGAGGGCTTCCTATCATCTAACTCAACATTTCTTTCTCCTTTACCAAGTTTTTTTTGCATATCAGAGTCTGAGCCAGATGCAGTCTCATCAATGATATGTTCATGAACCTTCATACAGTTTTGATGGTTTTTATTTGAGATGCCATAAAGAAGATTTACAAAGAATGATTATCATTCCTAGATTCTTTCTATGATGAATTATATTTCTAAAAAAAATCCCCAAACATATTTTTCAGCCATTGAACCAAATACCTGCCACCTTAGATTGCTTTTCTACACTCGAGTCGTATGGTAGAAGTTGTCTTATAAGAAAGATGATATAGCTAGGATCAACTGTTGTTGTTGCATCTAATATCTGCAAAACAAAACGGTGAAACAACCATTGAGGTTTGAACTTTCAATAAGATGTTATCATAGTAAAAAGCTTCAAATGCAAAGAATCATCATCACCATTATGTTGTGTTAGTACCAACTATTTAGGGTTAGATACATGCATCTTATTTCTGCATTGACTTATGGAAGGTTATACCTCATCATTCAGATGTTTTAGAACATTTTCAATTAGTGTTAGAGTTCTCAAATGCAGAGAATGGAAAACAACTCTAACTAGAAAGTTCAGATTCCAGATAGACAAACTCTCATGTTTTAGATCATGGACTTCATTTAAAAAAAAAAAATGTCACACAGATATGGCACTGGCGTATTGCATCATGCCAATCTATATTAGGACCCAAAAAAGTTATTAGAATGTGTCATTGTGTGGAAACGGAGTACTCTCCAGTAATAGTGGTTGTCAGACTGTCACACTTTTAAATCTAAATGTATCAAGCAGTCCAGTCTAAGATCTAGAACAATCTTTGGTCCCTCGTTGAGTACCTGACCAGCTGACCTCCCCATGCAAAGGGGCACTGTGCTAGGGCAAAATACCCCCTGATTTAGCTGTCTGTATCTTACCATGGGACCGGTGACACTGGGCCGTTTTGGGATGAGCAATATCACTTTTTGCTCCCACAGAACAATCTTTGGTCTCTCAGGCCATTGTAATTTCAACTATAATTCATTCCACTTGTGTAACTATAAAGTTTATACCTCGCCTATGAACATATTATCCTATCTTAACTTATTTATCTCATTTTTTTCATCATTTGAGCTACAACCAAGTGCTCTAAATTTTGGAGGGGAATAACTTTCCTAATAATCACATGTATTCGTCTTATCATTATCATCTTTGCTGTATGAAAATTATTACACTGGCCGCCACTATGCGCGAAAAAAAAGAAATCGGCTTTTTCCTACCCATATCAGCCTGTCCCAAGGCCAAGATACGGCACGAGGTTACCCAAACAACGATAATCTTGATTGCAAACGTAAAACAACGAGAAGGCGAAATAACTTCATCCCATTGCTGACTAATTACCTCAGAGTCGGAGTGAGGAGCAAGGGGAAGATGCGAGGGGGCATTAGCGTCGGTTTCAACCTCCTCCTCCTCTTCGTCCGCATCATCTTCTGCTTCCTCTGCATCATCTTCACTTCGTCTTGCCTTATCTCCTAGTCGTGGTACTTCCTGCTCTGGGACGGGAGCCATTTGGTCTCGAGGGAATCCCGAAGGCAAGGGTTTGAGGCATCGAGCAGAGCAAACTTTTCTTTTGCGTGAGCCCTGGACTTTGAGAATATTTCGTGTATACCCCTTAAATTCCAATAACCAATTTTTAGTTCATTTCTTAAACCATGACGATAAATTCAAATCTTCGAACAAAAGGTCATGAAAAAAAAATTTAACTTACACATAGCGGGCACTTTACATGACAATTATCTATATATAAGGCACCTTCATGTATAGGAAAGGCCTCTCCTATGTAAGGTTTTCACGGTGGTGAATATGTACATTAAAATTACTCTCTATATATATAATTTTATTTAGAAGAATATAAAATAAAAATGCTCATAATTATTAATAATAATTTTTATTAAATATTATTTAAAGATATTTGAATATTTATAATTCATTATTAGTTTATATATAAAAATAATAATCTATTCTAATACTCCATTGGCAGTCTCATTGAGCGTTCAATGTAGCTCAATTTATATCGTGTTGGATCAAGTTGCCGGTTTATTCTAATTAAATTGTTCAAGTAAATCAAGTTAATGGTTTGATGTCAATTTGGGCGAGTAATTAAGACTAGTACCGTTCTTTTGGTTCAAACTTTTTTGACTTTTTTGATTTTTGTCTTTGTTTCTAAAAATTTCAATCTTAATAGTTTCTAGAAGGCTCTCGGGATAGGGTGTAGCGGTAATTCGATTATATTTGATCAAGGGTAATATAATTAAATTTCTAATGTAATAAATTTTATAATATAATATAATTAATATTATCTGAATATATTTGGTAAAACAATTATATATTATGTATATAATCTTTAATAATAATCGTGATTATATTTTTTTAAGTAGTGTCCATTATTTTTAATAAGCAATATAATTTATATTATTATAAAATGGTAAAAATATTTGCGACCGGACGGCGATGGTGACCATGGTGGGCAGTGCCTGGCGGTGTTGATGACGATGACTGATTGCTGTAGAAAATGAATTAAAAATATATTTAATATTTAAATTTTAGTTAACACATTGAGTATAGAATGTAATTTAATTATAGGTAGTTGGCCTAGATTATAAAATTTTATTATCTTTTGTAATGCAAATTATAGTATATTCCTATTTGAAATCGGGGAAGACGGACGCTGGGACATGCAGCATTGCAGTCTCATCATGGTTGACTCTGCAAAGACTCAAAAGGGGGGTGCTCCGAACTTCATGAATCTACACACCAAAAACAGCTCACATGGTGGAAAACGTTAAAGACCAGGC
>JBBPFP010926904.1:0-15305 GCA_037974795.1 Kaempferia galanga | reverse complement strand
CCTATCAGGTCTACAATCGACCTATCGGTCGCTGCCGCCTTGTAGTCGGCCCTCTCGCATAAATATTCGCTCGAGCTCTATCTGACGATACCCTCTTGATGCCAGCTATTTTGGCACATTTGAACCTAATTAAGCAGATGCTCTCCTAAATTGGTTTGTTAAGCATTCCGTTTTTGCTTCTATTTTCTTTAGATAAATGAATGGAATAAGAATTCAACAAGCCGCCTCAGAGGATCATTCTTTTTGAGTCTCCTCGGATATTGAATTAAAGTTTTGATCGATAAAGTCACATTAGCTACACCAGACCAGACAGACCTTTTGATCCTATTTATTGACTGACCGGATCGGTCACCCCTCAACCAACTAAGACATTTCTGAGCAGTTCAACTCACCCCCCTATCATAACAAGGCAGAGCTCACCCAACATTCTACTACTCTCTCAAAAAAAGGCCTGCCTATTCTATTAGTCAGGAGAACATAGTACTAGGACTTACTAAATGAAAGACCTGGTGAAGGTACCAAACCCCAAGGAGCGGTAGCGGCTATCTATCGGATCTTTTCTAAGAAGTTAGGTGGTCCGGGTCCCGGGCACATTAGCATGGCGTACTCCTCCTCTTCGAATCGGAGTTTGAAACCAAACTGATCCTCAGGGGGAGGGCGATTCAGGTGAGATCCAATGTAGATCTCACTTTCTATTCACTCGTGGGATCCGGTCGGGGTGCCAAGGGAGCCAATCCATGAACAGCTAACCACTCAGCTTCATTAAAGTCTTAACTCCCGAGCCGAGTCAGATAGAGCTAAGTTGGATGGTCTTTCTTTCCTCCGCATCTCTTTCATTTCATTTTCTTTCCTCTCCCTTATCTTAATGGTCGAGCCCATCGTCAGATGCAATCTCCCTTACTTTAAAACGATCCCTTCGGCCCTCTCCCGCAAAGGAGATTTCCCAGGGTCAACAAAACCTACCTTCAGTGCACCAACTGGTACTATGCCTTCTCAGTCTGCTTCAGGTCTTGTTCGTAGCACCCCGAGCCGAACCCTACCTTTAAACCATGAACTTCAGGATAGGAGCCAGAAGCAACCAATCTTTTATGTCGGTCGGGATCCAATCCAACAGCAGCCTATTAGAGACTCTAACGCTATCGCTCGAGCACGTCCTTCTTTCTCAATAGCTCCCGCGTATTATCCTTTCTTAAGTTCATTCCTCTCCAGTGGTGCCGAACGCATACTAATAATGATTTGAGTCCGTTGCATATCTTTCTGAACCAGTAGTCATTAGTGCGCATATAAACCAAAGAATCCTTGGTAGTTGGGCGGTCTACAATAAGGAATTTGCTCGTATCGGGTCAAGCCATGCCATACCTTTCTTCAGAATGAATTGAATTAACTGATGACTTCAACCTATCACTTACACCAGATATTGAAACTGGAATTCACTCTACTTATTAATGAGTGTAGGGCGCTTAGCTACTCTTTGTTCCTCTCATCTTCCTTATTAATTACAAGAGTATAGTGCGGATAAAGCTCTCTTCTTAATGACATTACTTAGTCCCGAACCTACACTGAGAAAGAATCCACTCCCAAGCAGATTACAGTATTGCGTGAATGGTAAGAAAAGAGTTCATTCCAAGAGTTCATGGTACCATGAACGACGTAGGTATGCATCTCCAAGTAGTCAATGTTTGGAGTGAAATTGCCTTTGGGGCAATTTACGACTATCCATTCAAAACTACGAAAGATCTACCCTTGTTTATCCTGTGTTAGCTCCTGTTCTTGGCTTCGCACCTGAAGTATATTATTATAACGCCGGGAGCTGCTCCTGCACTCAGCTATACTTCTCCTTTTTGTCTTCGTACCTTTCAATAAGTGAATGGAAAGACAAGAATTCTAGGAACGAGCGACAGCGAACTTATTTCATTTGAGTAGAGTGCGAGCGATAGCGACGGGTAGACGTTAATACGTCGGCACAAGAAACATATATAAGATAGCTTTCTCGTCCCTCTATCTAACCCATTCACACCGGAGAAAGAGCTGCAGCTGCAGTGCATTCCAATTTGTACTTATAATAATAATAAGGAAAGGTTCGGACAGGAAAAGCTTATACAACAGCTGCACCCGGAATGAAAGGAGAAGTTTAAGAACGGGTAGGGAAAGACTTCAGACTGAAAGTAGCTGGTGCGTGCCCTGGTACCCCTCCGAGTTCAGGTTCTGGTTCATATTCGTTTTTGGTTCAATGAGTGAATGGGACTTCTTTTCCAACTTCTTATGCTCGACCATAGGGTGAAAGGATAGGAACGGAGTCGCTCGACTGAACTGTTGAGGAAGAAGACTTAATAGTTAATTTGCCTGACTTAAGTTTTTAAGAGTGGCCCGTAGCTGGCTCAGGTTAGGGCAGAGGAGAGGAAGTACACGTTCTGGACTTAACACTAAAAGAAGTACGCAGAAGGTAAAGAATTTGACCAAACTACAGCTGGAAAGAAGTACTCTCCAAGTCAGGGACTCTTTCTAACATCCCATTAAGCAGCCGAATCCTTTCTGCACGTCGCTAGCTTCCCGTCGCACGTCGCTAGGCTCGAAATTGCCTTTCATTCCTACCTTGAGCGTTAGGAAATGTAAAGTTCAAGTCAAGTATTCATATGTAATAGCTCGAGACTATTAATCCGAGGGCCGAGTGACGTCGCCGGAACTGATTCAACTCTAAAAGCGGAGGGACGACTTCAAATTCAAGTTAGGGAGAAGAAAAAGGTTCACATTATCACTCGCAGTCGTGAATGAAGGAGAAGGCCCCGGCATATTATAGTTAGTCGTAAATTACAGGAGTATAAATTGCGTAGCAATTTACGACTATCCTCACCTTTGGGGCCATATAAAATACTGGATTGGAATCTTCTTCTTCGCTTCGTCCGATCCTGATTCACCTACTGAATTCATCAACTTCGCATCCCGACCTCATTAAAAAGAAGAGACTATGAGTATCCTACTTCCAAAGAAGCGATAGCGACGTGGGCAAGGAGAAGTTACGCTGAGTTCCGCTAACGTGGGATAAAGAACTTAAGGAGAAACTACTAAAGAAGCAAGAACAGCAACAGGAAGAGAATCTACTCTAAAAGCAACTGGATCTAAAGGGAATCTCGTTTGAGGCTATATACTATGAAGATCTTGCGAAGCCGGTTAAAGAGTTAAAACAAATACGCCTTTCACGGCAGCAGCTATTGTTTTTGTTCATGGTTTCAAGTATGGGTTCGGGCAGTGGGGATATCACTGATATCAGATCTTCAATTTCCTTAGAAGTCAGGGACTCAGACTGAAAAGAGGAATAGAACTGAGTGGCTGAGGGCTCAACCAGTGTACGAGGAGAGGCAAATTCCTATAAGGTAGCTACAGGGAAAAGAACTCACTGCTGCGTACGAGGAACGACTGAAAGGAGCTGCTCGAGCTATAGCGTAAGGGTATGATTTAACATAGGCTCGACAAGGGGAGAGTATGACTGATAGGGTTCGGGCAGAGGGGGAGCTAGACCTTAGACCCCAAAAGACATTCTGAAAGTCAGGGACGAGCAAAGCGACGTCTGAATAAAGTCAGGGACGAGCAAAGCGACGTCTGAATAAAGTCAGGGACGAGCAAAGCGACGTCTGAATAAAGTCAGGGACGAGCAAAGCGACGTCTGAATAAAGGAAGGGACAATTTACATTAATACGCGGGTGCCCGGCTTCCTCTTTAAGTGTGCCAAGCATGAATAGAGAAATATCTTTCATTCCAGTTGAAAGAGAGTACTCGTTCGGGACAAATGTAATGTCATACGGGAGAGTCCCAACTGAACACTTTCCCATGAACACCGGATATTCAGCAGCAGCAGCCGGGAAGATAAAGAAGGTAGCTACAGTAAATGAGTTTATTGCTACCGACTCTGGAGTAACTGGATGAAGCCGTGCTAATTATATCTTTTCATATTCCTTTACCTCTCCTCTCCCGCAGCTCGAGACTCCTAACCTGTCCGATCCTTTGGTGCCTACCGTACTTCCCTCTACCGGGACTTGGGTAAGGAGATAGAGTGAACTGCTTGTGGTCTTCTTCTCTCGGTAGTCTGGTCTGTGACCTTTCATGTCTCCAGTGCAGGTAGGCTCACTCCGTCCCTTTGCTTTTCTTGCCTTTCTTAACCTTGAAGTCGAGTACGGAAAGAAAGTCGTTCAATTCCTAACCTTTAATCAACGGAGAGGAGGGGAGGGGACCAGCTTCTTAATTCAAGTATATAGTCCCAGTAGCGTACTCCATTCAAAGAAGGAAATTCATGAACTGAAACCATTCCCGGCGCCATGTCTAGCCGTTGCCCTTGAGTCTGTCCTTTAAGTCGAGCCTTATATTATATATATATAATAATAGTACAACCCCTAAGATAAGAGGACTACCCCTCAGATGAGCTAATATGACAACTTTCCCAAGCCGTGAACGAGGGCCTGCCCGTACTTCTGTGCACCCTCATACCCTAGCACCTTTCTTTGAGTGAGGGACGGAGAACGAGGCTTCGCACCTTTTCCTGGAGCTTCCCGAATGTAGTCTGTCTGAGGGTAGGGAGAGATTCTTGAGTCGTTTTGAATCACGAACTTCTTGGTTGGGTGCATTTTTGTCCGCTCAATAGAAGTTCAAATCCAAGTACACTATATAATAGTAACACATGCAAGCAAGGATAACGATGAAACGAAAGGGTGACGAATAAGAACGGGCACCAGCTGAACCAGAACTCATATGGGCAAGGGCTGCAGCAGTTAGGGCAGCTTCAACTCACTAAGCCAAGGGAACATCTATAACTTTATAATAAACGTTGCAACAAGCAATATGTCTAAATTCCTCCACCCTTTGTGGGTTTTTCACTTTCGGCACTAACACAATCTCAGTATGTTTGGTTTGTTTCAGCAAGGCACCCGTTGCAATTCAAGAACAGCTTCCGAGAAGTGCGACCGTTTCCCATGACTGTTTGAAGAAATAAGATGAGTATCCATCTGGTCCTGGTGATTTGTTATCTTTTATGTTGTGTAACGCTTCCTTAATCTCCTATGTTGTGACTTCCTTGTAGAGATTTTCAGCTTGCTGTAGACTTAAGCCCAGTAGCAGCTACCTGCGGTATGCTGTGTAGCCGGTCTTGATCAGATCCCAGCAAGTTACTAAAGCCATGAGTTCTTCAGCAACCTCCTGTTGGGTCTGAGTCTGTGAACCATCAGCTCTACATATGGACACCACCTGATTGCGTTTCCCATTTATTTTAACCAGATTATGAAAACACTTTGTGCATCTATCACTGTTTTTCAGATAACTGTTCTTTGCCTTTTGTTGATAAAACATTCGCTCTGCTTCGCCACGTCGCTGTCGCTCGTACCTTCCTCCTTAATTCTATAGTGGCCTCCCTCAACCTTATGTTTCCAGGTTGTGCTTGAAACTTGATTTGTATCTCTTTCAGTTCTGCCTTTTTTGCTCGAGCTGAAATGTGAGCATAGTGCTCATTGTTCAGTAGTTTGAGAGGCACCTTTTTTGCACAATGTGAACTGTTTTGTTCCATTCCATTGCTGTGCCCACATATCCTTGACCAGATTCTTAAATTCTGGGTGTTTACTCCACATATTGAAGAATTGGAATGGTGTATGTCTTTGGTTTTCCAGCTGAAATAAGTCAACAATGCACGGTGAAAGGTATGACAAGCAGCCCGGTGGTCCTTTGCCTGTCCAAAGAATTCTGCTTGTAACCATGGTTGGTTTATCATCACTCTATCCAGTTTACACCAAACAGAGTTCTTTGTCCATGTAAATGTGCAGCCCATGTATGTCATATCTACCAGTCCCAGCAAGAGAAAACATTCAGTAATGTCTCTAATCTCATATGTGGTGACCTCAGAGCCGTTAAACTTTTCTGCTGGTGTAGTGCTACGTCGCTGTCGCTCGTTCCTAGTACTATCCTGCCATATCCGATCCCCTGATTTGTAGATTTTCCTAGAGTGGTCTCCTGCTCACCATAGAATAGAAACCATATATAAAGCTGACTTGGAAGGTTGTGGAAGTGACCTTGCTGCTGGCTTTACAGTGGATGGCTTGTTGAGTTGTCTCCATCATCTCCATTGAAAGGCTGGATTCCAAAGTCTCAATATTCTTCCTCCTCTAGTTTCCTAGAAGCTGTTGAACTGTTCCAAACACAGAAACTTATTCTTCATTAGCTGACTAAGCTTCACTTGGTTTCACTTTGTTTCTAAGATTCCCAACACATCTATTTTTTGTGTTTGATTGAGGTGACTTACCCCATTCTGTTTTAGGGGCTGGGCTGGCCCATTATATTCCAGCTTGCAAGTTTCATTAGAATATGGATAAGGCCTGAGCCTTTCTCCTACTCTTAAGTCTTGCTGTGGTTTGTTGTAATATTTGCTTCCTCATGTCCCTTGCTAGCAGCTCTCAAGTCATTCTTATTTTCTGCAGTAGAAGGCTTGGCTTATAACTCTGTCCCTGCAGCAGCAGCTTCTAGGCGTAATGCAACTATTTAAGCATAGTAAGGCAGTTCGGGGCAAGAAAAGCAAAACTCATACCCAAGCCCAGGAGCTGCAGCCGGCTACTCTCACTCAAGTCCGGGAATTGAGTCTCTTTCACTCTACAAGGCACCTGATCATATTTATTAATTAGCCTCGAACTCAGAAGGATAAGCTACTTTCATAACCAGTCCGGGAGCAACTTAACATTCTTTCTTCTCCCGTTGCTGGAGCGGGAAGAGGAGCAAGTAACGTAACGGTTAGGGCAGCCCCTCCCTTCCGCTCCCCTTACCTAACCTACGGGATCATTTAAATAAGCCTATCACAACTATGCTATTGGGCAAGGCCATGAAGAATCTTTATCAGCCGGAAAGGTTAAATATGCCTATCACTCAAATCCCATCCGGTATCCTTTACCCCAATTCTTGGTTCGGTTTTGCTCCGTATGACTTCTCCGATCAAAGGACAACTACTACAGCAGCTACTGTAGGGGACTCGTACCGCTCCGTGGGCTGATCCGTGGGTTTCATAGATTCTAGGCATTGCTTCCAACGCTTAAATAGTTGCATATAAGAATTCACTCTAACCCGATGAAACCTCCTAAAGAGCTGAGTTGAGTGTAGCAACTGGGATTCAATCTTAAGCAGCTGCAGGTGTAACTCCGATAAAAGCAAAACAACTGCCTAGGAGGACTCGTACGGCACTAATTGAAGCATTAGAATTCGTTCATTAAGCTAAGACAAAAAGAACAGAAGCAGCAGCAGCAGTGAATGGTGCCTAAAACGAGACTCAGGAAGGTAATGAATATATTCCACTGAGGAAGCAGACAACAGAGACTGAGTTCATGGCAAGAGTGAGAGGTTCTTTTTCTAGGTGAGTTGCCCTCGTTAGCTCTTTCGCGGGAGAGGATTCAACAACAAATACTAGTTCCGGACGGGCCAAAGCTAATTGAAGGTGCTATGCCTACCGAACCGGCTGAGACAGATCTTTTATGCATTGCCTTCTCGTCTAATAAAGTATATAACCAATAGCAACCGGCTGAGAAAGAATCTTTGTAGCATATAGTTCTTTAGTCGTTCATGGTTAAAGTTAGTTGTACTCTCCAGGGCACTAATTTATATAAGAAGCAGGCCCCTTTATCCTCTTCTTTTGTGCCAAGCATGAATAGATGGCAAGGGGAGATAAGCAAGAGCTGTGCTTACTGTGAATCTGTATCTGTCTCATAGCCTTCAAAGCGTGGACAGAGTGGTAAATGGTTTCAAGTACTCTTAGGGCAGGGAAAAAGGATTCAATGCAATTCTACTAAAAGCGGCGGACAGAATGCTACTTGAATGCAAGGAAGCCCAAAGGGAGAGGGATGACTCGCAGCTGCATCTTTCCTTCCATCTTGCCTAGCCTGCGCTTCTTTGTCCTCTCTCCCTCAATCCTGTGTTGGGCTTTGATAAGGACAGCCCTTCGTCTACGGGTTTGATCTTTGGATTCTCTTTCCCACTCTTTCACTCTTCTTATCGGAACCTCTCAGTCGATAGGAACCATCCCTACCGGATCGGACATGTAACCGAGGGGTCCGTGAACTACCGGTCCTGCTCTTGTCTGAACTATACAGAAGCTCCAGGTCTATCCGTCCCATTCTGCTTTCTGTAAAAAAGGCTCGTCAAACCGACTCTTCCAACTCTTGCACAAATCGGATAATAAGTAAGATGCGAGAGAGTGAATCCATAAATTGGATGTGCTAAAATATTTGCTATTAAGTGTTCTTTTTATTTCTTTTCTTTAGTGCTCAACATCGGCACTTCGTCCCTTTACCATAACTGATTCTTGATACTTGTCATGTTGTCGAAAAGAGAATCGAAGAAGTGCTCAAATAGAAGCTGGCACTTTCCGTGCTTTTTGAAGTGTGTTTTGTGAAGTTATGATGGTCGTCCCTATCTCCTCTGTCCTTGCCTTCAGGGGACTCTCCATCTCAAGTTAAAGTCAGAGAACGGGGAACTCACACTCTTTGCTAACAATCAAGTCAGAGAACGGGGAGCTCTCTTAGCTAACCGAAGAGGGCAGACCAAACCGCACTCGGGACTCGGTGCCTCATTGCACCCCTTTCCGAACTCCCTCTTAGTCGAATGCTTGGAACTCGTTGAGAGCTTGACTTGATTGCCAACTCTTCTCTTTCATTCCTGAACGACTACTATCCACTTTCCTTCGATGTCTAGCCTCCCTCTCTCTGTTTAGCCCCTTCCTTTCATTCGAATGTTCTTTACGACCTTCTCTTCTTGGCAGCTTCCAAGAGGCTCCCTGTCAACGACGAACCATAGAGGAGATCGCCTCTCACGGGCAATTGAAGGTTGACCTGCTCCTAGAACAGATTGAAGAAGAACTACTCTACTTAAGTGATCCTTATCTGAGAGGGGCCCCCTTTGAAGGTAGGGGCTGCCACCATTCTTCCTTCAATCTAAGCCCTTCCAGGTCGAAGCTCTTCTCCTTCCTATTTCAGGAGCATACGACCCCCCCATCCCGGGCAGTGAAGGTCCCGTCTCATATGCTCCACCATCTATACCACAAAAGGGGATCTGCTTTCCAATTTATCGGGGCATGCCATCGGGCGGCTATCCCATTGGTAGGTAGTACTATCTACCAACTGTGAGTTGATAGAGAAGATTTTCACCGTGCCTTTGCCCATGTGCCCCATTCTCTTGAACTTGCCCCTGACAATCCATCATTAAGGCGGCGCCCCCCCAATCCGGGCACTAAAGGCGCGGGCGCCCCAGCTCCCGATCCAATGGCTTAATGGGGGCGGGCACCTACATCGTGACCTCCGTGCGGCACTGAAAGAAATAGTGGAATGGGATAGAGAGGAAAGTGAGACCCTCTCCTGGACATAGGAAGAAACCCGAAGAAGGCATTGGACTCTCTTCCACCCCGAGAGTGCTTTCAATCATTGTTTGGCCAGGAAGACGTCGTTTCACTCGTTCCTTCTCCCTCGAGCTACCTGCTCATGCTTATAGATAGATAGACGCCTCTCGCTAAGCTCCGGTCTAACTACTTTCTCTTTTTGCTCCCCTATCAACTGACCGGGCAAGGCACAGAATCTCAGACGTCTTCATCTCTTCTTATCTTATATAAGAAGCAAGGACATGTTGATCTGCCCCGTCTCCACGTCGCTATCGCTCGTCCCTCCCCTGATCTATCATCTTCGAGGAGGAGGAAAGATAAGTGCTTAACTCTTTATTCCAGACTAGGGATTGCTAATCTGCCTACGCGGGAAGCCTTCTCCATCTCAGGCTTGAATCCGATTGAATGATGGATAAAGCAGCGAGATTGGTCTTGCTTAGGTTGAAGATGCAACAACAAAAGGGCTATGTAAACGCAGGGTTTGCTCTGTGTTTGTTGACTTTGCTCTATCGTTCAATCAGTCGACTATATTAATAACACATGCAGATCGGAGCCGCTTTCTGCTTCGCTACGCCCCTTGCTTTGAACTTCCTTACTTGAGAGCGGGGGACTGACTTATGCTAGAACGAGAGAATAGTAGCACCGGACTCTTTTTATGAAATTCTCTATCCCGTGGGACTGTCTGACTCTCAAACCCGGCTTACGAGAGATCTAGCACTATTTGGGACTTCCTTTCTCAAGTCCTTTCCCTTTGGCTGCCTTACTTGCTTACCTGGGAATGACTTAAGAACTACTCTATAACCTTGAAGCTCCGGCTTCGATGACCCTTACCTCGGGCCTTCCTTACTTTAGCTCTAGAACGAGGGTAGACTTGCTTGCTTTCTTATGCTAGAACCTTACAATCTCTATCTCTATCACTATCACAAGGGACTGAGTTCTACAATGCTGTCTTCCTTGCTGGCTGGGATTTAGGTTTAGGCTTTCTCACCTAAAAGCTCCTTCCGCACTCTTTATCCAGAGCTTGGACCTGGGGACTCTCTTGCACGAGTGATTGGTTGCTTACTACTGGTTGGAACGTAGGCAGGAGACAAGACAAGGGGACAAGGGATAGCTTAGTTTAGAAAAACTCCTAGCAAAAGGCTTTGGCGGGTTGGCCTACTACTACTCCTTCCTATCACTAGGGGTGAAAATCAGACCAGGCAGGGTCACTCTTGAACCTGGGTCTAGAACCAGCACCAGTGATTAGATATCTCGCTTCCTCTCGCTCTCAAAGGGTAGACTGACTGGCTGATAGCCTTCTTTCATCTCCCCTTCTTTGACTTCTATTTCTTGTCCCGGGGGAAAAAGGTATAGTTGCCTCACACTAACATGAAAGAGGGCTTGATTATGGATAAAAGGAAGCGAGCAAACGGAAAGAAAGATAGTGAGCACGTATAAAAAAGCATATAGCCTAGAACTCAGTTAATTCACTCTTTATCTTCTTTTTCACTCTCTCTCACGTCGCGATGCTCAACTTAATATAATGTAGTAGTCTAACATGGAAGGAGTATAAATTGCTACGCAATTTACGACTATCCTCAAATCCGTATAAATTGCTACGCAATTTACGACTATCCTCAGGGGCCTTCTCCTTTCTCCCTGATATTGACGGTCGATCCCAGCAACTAACTTAATTAGTAGTCAAGTTCATTCCTAAGGAAGATGAATTGAATCAGCAAGATTACTAGTAGTGAATATAAAGACAAAATGAAAGAGAGTACCTGAAGGATAGGAGCCTGGAACAAGAAGGTGCGCGGAGCCTCAAACCTCTTATCATTCTGTTAACTCTAATTCCCAAGCAAGAACAACCGAACAGCCTATCAATTAAGTCCACGTCGTTATCACTCGTACCTCCACGTCGTTACCCTGAGCAACTTACTAGAAGGGTATCAATTTAATGGCTTTGGGTGTAGAAACTACGAAAGATCTGATAGACTTAATCCAGTCGATAATGGCCTCAAGCAAGTTAGACAAGGTCTGCTTGGCGATCTCGCTATCATTGAATATGAATGCGATGATGCGCGATTGTCGGTCTTGATCTGCTACGGTGGATAGAGTACATGGGACTGGTAATAGCGAGCGCCTTCCTTCCTAAAGTGAGGAGGCCCCCTGAGGCCGGAATCGTCCCCTCCAATGAAAGAGCCTACACTTGCTGCAATGCAAGGTGAGTCAAAAGCAGGGAAAGCGCTAGATAGTGCGAGTGATAAGGACGCGGATAGTGTGCGATAGAAGCGGATTCCGCTGAAAGGAAGAGTGATCAATTCATTCTTACCAAAGTTTGAGTTCAAAGCCTCCCCTGCCTTCAGTCCCTTTAGAGCCTTGTCCACCCGAATGGGAAAGTCAGAAAGAGCGGAGCCGGATGATGAAAAAGCCTGGCTAGAGCGAATAGAAAGAGTGCTCCGGGATTCCACACATCTCTTTTTTCCCCTGTAGAAGAAGGCCATTCAAGCATCTATATAGCATATAGCATAGGACCCGAGTGGGGAAGTGAGCTCTACGCTAAAGGCTGCTCTGGCACCTAGGGGATGGGATAGGATATCTTTTCCTTTTAGTCCGATTCGAGAGCTGGATCTTCTCGAAGATCGGCTTACTAAGCTTTTTTAAGCGTTTGAATGTTTTAATCGACTTCTTTTCTTTCAGAACCTGATTTAAAGGCTGAATTCGCTTTTATAGGTCTCCTGCGCAGGCATAGGCCTATGCTTATGCTTTTTCGTCTTCGTCCTGTAAGCCAGAATATCATCTTCCGTTTTGGCTCTTGAGCAGGGGGGCTGCAAAAGCAAAAGAGGATTATAAGACCACTAAGGTAAGTAAGCTCCTGTCCTCAAGATGATATTCTGATGTTACGATAAATCCCTCTACCCTATTGGTTAATCCCGAAGGAAGCTTCCCTGGTAGAGCTGCTATAAGATAAGCTCTTTTTCCATTTAGGAGAGTAGCTTTCCCCGGTCTGGGTCTTCGGGGTCTGCTATTCCTTTCCTCTAATGACTAAATGTCAAACCTACCGAAATGGTTCTTTAAGGAAAGGCTTTATTCACAGGAAACTTTTGAGAGGGTCGACCAGTCCATTTATCATCCCACCACTCACCCAAGCAAGCTCAGGAGTTCAGGTGCTACAGATTAGCTGCTTGAAGCCCGATCGTCAGTCACTTCCACCGAAGAGATATTGTTTTTGTCCTTCTCGGGTTCCAGTCCAACCTTCTGCTGCTGCCCCCGGCCTCTACAACATTTAAGACTTTCTGGTCCAGGCCATCTCTCAGGCTTACACAAGTCTAATTCTTCCGCTACCGATATTGGATCTGAGCCTTCCTTGAAAGAATCGCAAACAAAGAGTCAATTGCTTATTAGGTAGCAAACAGGAAAAGCAAACAAAAGGGGTCTCGGTCAATCCTTTCTAAGGAGCTTAGCTTCCCAACTATTGAACCGAACAACCCGGTGATTCCTCTTCCATCAACAGCTCTCTCGCTTCCCACGGGGAACTACTTTTCATAGGCTGATGCCAATTAGGCTTAGGCTTTTTAGGTCTTCTACGCGCAGGCATAGCCTTTCTTTCTTCTAGCTAGGGTGGATATTCTATTAATAATTTTTGCTATCCCGGCCGTGAAAGAAAATAAAAAAGACTGATATTAGTATACCTACCCCTCCCTTACTCAACAGCCCCTTGTTAAGTACACTTCCTTAAGTAAAGTACACTCCTTTGGTTTTGGTCTCGGTTTTCAACTACTTTCTTTTAGGGATAGGGAAGAAGGCTTGCTTTTCGTTGATCTCTTACTGGTGAACCATCACTCGAACCTGGAACCGAAGGAAAATATTTATATTTCGTTGAGCTAGGCCCGTAACCTCTTTTAGGAGTTCGTTCCAAAGACGACATAGATGACTGAGGCCCCTCTAGATGGAGCCAGGTTAGGTCACTTCGATCGCTTAATTAAGTGCCTGACTGGTCTTTAGTCCGTGCTTCCTTCCTTATGCGCTCCTCTTCCTAAAACTGTGGTTAAAGGAGAATGAAGAAAAGGGCACTCTCCGCAGCATTGGCACTGGATGCCTTTGCCTTTAGGACTTTAACAGAATAGTCCCTTTTTGAATGAATGGCAGGGAAACCCTTTCAAACTGCAACCAACTACCACTCCAACAGAACAGGCTCGCTTGAAGAAGGAGTGCCACCCAACCAGGGTTAAATAGGCGGTGAGGACGAATCTTAAACCAAAGTAAGGAAAGAGCAAAGGGCTGTGCCTAATAATATTGACCTCAAGGAGCGAGGAACGAGCGATGATCGGAAAAGGAAAAGTCGAATCCCTTGCGGGTACGAAACTAGGCATTCCAACCTTTCAATCAAAATAAGTATAGTCTCCCTGCCCGGTTACGCCAATTCATTTTCCTATTGCCCTTACACACAAAGAGCAGATAAGGCTAATTAGATACTTGGGAAAAGTCTAAACCTTACTTCGCTTCTTTGCACTCATTCTCTTTCAAGACGGTTAAAGCAACCAAGGGGAAACATACAGATCTTATTTTATTCCAGAAAGAGAACAGGGCTTTCTGCATTATATCCTTTTACAGACTCAGGCAGGAGACTGAGAGTTTCTTTTTCGTCCCTAAATCTGACGAATCGCACGGATCAACATCCGTATCCGTGTATTCATTCGGGGGTTGACTCATCTTACGAGGCGGCAGATGGAGCAAGAGCTTGAAAGTTGAGAAAGAAGAAGCAAGCCCCTTCCCCTCGTTCAGCTCTTCGCCCCTTCGCCTATCAGCTCAGCTCTTCGCCCCTTAAGTTTTTTTCTTCTAAGGTAGCCGTGTGGACCCGGCACCCAAGGATTCAACTCTCTCTCTGAATCGACGGTTTCAATATGGTCGTATCTCGGTTCCGCCTTTGCCACCCTTTCAGAGCCTCTCGCCTTTAATAATTTTTGAGCCAAAACAAAATAGTTTTTTATTTCTCGCATCTCTTTCATTTCATTGCCCCTCATAGGCCTTGAACGAGCTCCTACTGCTCGTTCGGATTCGGAGAAAGAGCCATATGTTTCTTTCCGGAGAGAGAGAGAGAGAGAGATACGAGTGAATAGCTCTCTTCGCCCTCCGTTGGTCACCCAAATGAAAGCTCCTGCCCTCAAATGCTTCCCAACGAGAGAAGCTAAGGGAGCGCCGTTAAGGCCGGTTGTCCAATCAGAAGAACTGCTACTCTTGCTCAAGCCCAGGAGGAACGAGCAAAGCGACGTGTGCGTGCGGAGGAAAGACTCGTCGGTTCCGCTATCTAAATTCAATTGTTCTGTTTGGGTTTCGGAAGAGGTGAAATCAATAGCAATAGTAGACACGCTACGATCTTTGGCTCTTGTGCTAGAATCGGTATACGAATAAGCTCTTTGTCAAATAGGTTCTTTTCAAACAAGTACTAGTAGACATCCGCGTAAACGAGAGAGACTTTTTTCTTTGGATACCCTCTCGCTCTCGCTAATGCTCGAGCTCTATCTTACTCTACTATCTCCCGATGGGTCGATCCCCCGTCGTGAATGGCGGTGGATAGTCGTAAATAGCGTAGCAATTGACTCTTGGAATTCACTCAACGCCTTTTACTCGGCCTTTACGGCAAATTCCAATATAAGAGGAGCGCGCATCCCTCTTCTGAGGAATTTGGGAGAGGAATCAGACTTCTTTAGGAGAGGAATATGACTTATATTAGTTGCTCGCAGGAAGCTACCTTTTTTTTCTCTGCAGGTTCGAATCCTGTCCCCGCCTAATCACGTCAGATACTTGAGAGAGTGCTGCTCCTTACTCCGCTCCCTTTGTCCGGTCGGGGGTTCAAGTTCATTAACAGAGTTCAGAGTTCGAGTGAAGTTCATTAACAGAGTTCGAGTGAGTTGAGTGGAGTTCGAGTGAAGTGAATGGT
>JBBPFP010926800.1:0-15308 GCA_037974795.1 Kaempferia galanga | reverse complement strand
TATTAATTAATAAAATGTATTAGAATTGTTTATTTTAAATATTTTTTTTATAAATCTTTAAAAAATGAAAAAAAAAGAAATCGTGAGTCGCGATTCGCGACCCGCCCCAACGCCGACGCCCACCGAAGGCCTCTGGTGACGCGTCCGACGACGCTTCCAGCGATGGCAGAAGCGTCTCGCGACGCTTCCGGTGGTGGACTCTGGTGCGTCCAGCGACTCTGGAGCAGGAGCAAGAAAGCAAATTAATTTTAACGAACACTTACCTCTTCGCGCACGAAGATGCGTAGGCAGGTTTAGGCTTTACGTTTGAACTTTATATAAAAGGAAATAAAAATTGATTTGGAATCTTTTTTAAATTTGGAAAAATTTGTGTTTCATGCAAAAGCAAGTGAACAGTGGCTTTTGCGCGAAGCGCTGCACTTCGTGTGTCTTCGAAGTACAAGAGGCGCGCTTCGCGCTTAAGCGAGCGAAGCGCGCGCTTTTGACAACTATGCTATGGATAGAGAGTGGTCATGATTTACAAGGTATATTGCTTTCTATATCAATTTGTTTAATCTTAGATGACAAGTAAGTTGATTCAATTGAATCAGATTCTTGGATTGAAGAGTTCTGCTCAGGGAGTTTCAGTGAAAGAGTTGATAGTGATTGATGATTGTGTTGGATAAAGTACTTCTACCGAAAGAGGATTAGAGGTGCTAGTGAGACCCAGGTCATCTTGTAGTTGCAGCTATGCATGGTGTTGTAGAAGAGGAAAATAATATAGACTTAGACAGGGAAGTCCAGTGGTGTTGTTTTTCTGGTGATTGGATTAAAAAATAGATCATATATAACGGATGCGATGATGGTGAATCTGGATTGCCATATGATGGTTTGATAAATCAATATGTCAAAATCGTGAAAGGGATGCCGGTTGGTCTCATGATTTAGTATTATCTATTTGAAGAGTTTATGATTTGAAGTTGGATCACTATCTCCTCCATTTAAGTCATGGTTTGCATGATCTTTTGTTGTTTCCTTGATATGATGAACTCCTGGGATTTAATGATCTACTTGATGGACAATGATGCTTTACTTGCATATGTTGTACCATGGTTAGATCTATAGTAGATTGTTAAAGGTGGATGTTGAGCTTCTTAGGAGAATGTTGATCTTGTAGGTATGAATGCTCTAAGATTGTTTATGATGAGTTACAAGAGAGGTTATCAAGGTGGCTTGTGTATTGGTAGGGAGTAATTTAGCTATATGTTGGATCTAGAGGCACCCCAAATATGAAGGTGATTTTAATGACTAGAGGTAGCCTTACTACACAAGGTTTGAAATCTCAAACCGTGTCGGTGATTCAGTTTTCTTACTAAAACGATAGTGGTTATCATGCCAACCTTATGGTGTATGGTGCCACTGGTGAATTGGATGAAAAAGATGATGAAGTAAAAGAAAAAAAAATACACAAGTATATAGTAAGTTCAATGTTTGCTTACATTTAGAATACTATGGTTTTCACATTATCTTCCATGGAGATAAACTAAAAAAAACAATATTCTAACAATTTTAGCATGCTAAAGGAACATGAGTGGCACAATGACACGAGGTATTATCTCGGTGTTGAATAATGTCGAGTTTTGATAATTTATCAAATAATACATTTTGACTGTTTTATCACGATACTATGAGGTTTCTCATGGAAGTGGATTGCCCATGCATTGGCAAGAAGGTGGTAAAGCAGGCTTGCAATGGATGAATACTTGCAGTTTGGCTTGCAATGGATGACCAGTTGCAGTTTGACTACAAGGTGCTAATGAAGGTAGAAGACTGTAGTATAAAAAAATTGGTGCAACTCGCAGTGAACTCCATGTGATCCAGATGAACCACAGAGGCTAACAGATTTACAAGTAGTCATAAGGGCTATTGGAGGCTTGTTACTAGGATTAGCCACCATGAAAGGTCTCGTTTGAAGGGATTTGCTAGTGGTGTCCAGCAATAATCAGTCTCTCTAGACTCCAAATTGGTTTTCCTTATCGCAATTTACAGAAGCCAAGGATGACTAATTCTGAGTATGAAGAAGAGAGTGACTTGAGAGATGATGTGACTGAGCAACACCATTTATCCTAGAGGCATCCTACCATTTTGAGGTGGATGTTATTAGGGAGGTAACTTAATGGTTGTAGATGGAGGATGCAGTAGAAAGCAACATTTTTGGGAAATTGGATGGAGGTTATGCTTTGAGATCATTTGTGTAGTATAAATAAGAAGATAATAGAGAATATAAGTTTACGACAATCTTACAGTAAAGGGAATGCCCTAGTATCTTTCAAAAATCAATGTGAAAACTATGAATTGCTTTCAATATCCCTAAGCCATATAAATTACAATAAAACTCAATCTGATTAACACTCAGGAGTAAACTAAAACAAAATAATTGATTAATCTTACATTAAATATTTGATTTATTTGGTTGGTTATTTAAGCCAATCCATCCAAGGTGAACGGAGTAAAAGGGAGCCTAAAGAAAACATCAATCATTGTAATAATAAAAAAAAAATTATTTTATTTGAATATTATTAATAATATAATAAGGCTCAATGGAGGAATAAGATTCCTATATAGACTCGGTCTCAAATAGTTGAGATAATGACAAGATGATCATCCCTTTTGCATCACCTAGTCAATGGATGGATTATTGATTTAGTCAACCTCTATGGGTGGTATGCCCCAATCTAACGGTAAAACATAGGAATAAGTAGCTCAAACCCCCACCAGCTGTTAATTGTTCAAAATGAATTCACTACATCCAGATTGTAATTAGCAAACCTTATAGACTATGTAATAGAGTGTCGAAGGTCTAACATGCAAGGGGCAGCAAATGGTTTTCAACAACTATTCAGTCAAATCCAGTTGAGATATGAGAAGCTATTATATGTTTTCCCCTAGCTGTAAAATTTCTATTCTCCTTAAACATACAAGAAAAGTTCCCTTGCATTTTAATGAAGTTGAAGAATATAGCATGCCACTATGGTAAATCCTCCAAGTCGCAATATTATCATAAAAATAATTTTCTTGATATTCAATAACAAGAAAGATTCAAAAGTTTGACTTACTTTATTGCAGCTTTCAAAAATGATGAGCAGCCTTCTACACGTACTCTAGCAGCTGCCAAAGCTTCTGAAAGTTTATGCATCTCATCATCATCATCGCCTTCTAAGTCTTGAGGAATAGGAATCCTAGGAAAAGCCTTGTAGATTGTCCTAACATAATCTAAGTTGGATGAAATCAACACCATGATGAGCTAAATCTTGGAAAGATAAAGAACATCAACATGAAAACAAAGAACAAGTGAATTTTGTGTTCAATTAACAATCTGTGCAAGTCTTATTATTGTGTTAAGAATTAGAATAGTTATCAGTGGCTAATTATCCACATATTGCATGTCCCTTGTCAAAATAGAGTAGAGGGTAGCTATATTGTACAACAAACACCACATAACAAATATATCGACCATGGCAACCTTATTATATATATAGCTTAATGAAGATGAGCTCCCAAATGCTTAGTGAAATTATCAATTTTATCAATAGAGATCTGAGTAAAAAATTTACTCAACAAAGCTGCATCTTGGATTAAGTGGCAATCTATCTCTACATGTTTGATGACTAAATTTAAGACAAGTCACTAGCTATGTAATTGTTGTTTTATCATCACAATTCATAATCATACATTCTGGAACTTTGTTGTTACAATTCCTCCATTAGAATCTACATTGACATTCGTAAACAAGAGCCTTCTATAGTAAATGTCTAACATTAACCTTCTAATTATAACGCCTATTAACATGATGCCACTTATCCACAACCTTCATCTCGTATCCAGCAAATATCATCGACCAAGAATCTAAAAGATCCATGAGGCACCATATCATCCTCTAAGCATCCAATGGTAACTTTAAAGTGGGAACTAAGCCCGCCTCTACACTCATAGCTTGACAGACAACAAATCAAGTTGTCCCCCTTATATTTACCAAGCTCTATACATCTCCCAAACCAGGTTTGAAAACCACTACCTCAAATTTCTGAGCAATATTATAACAAACAATCAAAAAGTCATCCCAACATCAGCTACAATAGCAGTAGGAATCACATTCAACAGGGGATAAGAAGCAGCTATGGCCGCTGGCTGTATCATAAATTTGGAAACTTCAGAAGCAATCTTAATAGCCAAAAGTAGTGAGAAGAAAGCAAAGGGCTTACGTGCAAGGTTCAAAATGTCAAGTCGTGTCGGAGTCTCGGTTTTTGATTGGAACAATACTATTTTGATATCATACTAGTGTTTCGATGTATAGTGCCAATGGAGAATTAGAGGGGATGGAGGAAAAACTAAGGAGATGAAAAGGAAAAATAGATCACAACTATATATCTAACTTGAAACTTTATATCCCATTTGGAATGATACAATTTTATCATTATGTTGTATGAACAAGAGAAGCCCATCAATGTCAACCCCAAGCCAAGATGAAAAAGGATGAGGGTTGAGCGTAAGGTTGTAGCAAGCGTTGACTTTCAAGCAAATGTTCAATGAATGGATCAGTCAAACTATTATGCTAATACTAGGTTGTTCCTCGGAAAAATGCATCGCAGGTCCGACTATAACATCTCGGCAAGGACCATTGCATCTCCATGAGAACTTGAATGCAGTGTTAAATATGTAAAAGTTCACACACCATAGGTTGGATAAGAACAAATATTATGGAAAATAATTGTCTAAGATTTGGAACATAAAATCTAGAAATACTGGTGAAGATAATAGATACAATAGTTAGGAGAAGAATTAATATTGTATGTGTATAAGAGACAAAATGTATAGTAGAGAAGCCAAGATGAAAGAAAATTTGAGTTTTTAGATATGGTACACAAGAAGGAATAAAATAAGAATGAAGTAGGTATTGTTGTAGATAATTCGCTAGAGGAGTAGTAAGGATAGTTAGCAAGGGGGATAGGATTATAGTTATAGTAGTGGCAAAAGAAATTATTAATGTAATTAGTATATATGCACCTCAAGTAGGATTAAATAAAAACACCAAATTTAGATTTTGGGACAATCTAGATGGGGTATTGCAAAACATTTTGTTAACCTATATGATTTTAATAGATAAGATCTAAACGGACATGTAGAAGTGGGAAATAAGGAATATGATAGGCTAGATGGGGTTATGAGTTTCGAACAAGAAATGAAGGAAAACTATAATGGATTTTGTGATAACCTATGACCTTATACTAGCTAATACATTGAGAAAATTACTTGATCACGTCAAAAATGGGAATAATAAATTACAAATTGACTTTTTATGGTAATGTCATCCCTAGGGAAAATTTAACTAACATAGGTAAGTATTTTTGGATATATGCCTCAAGTAGAGTACGAAGGAAAATGTGCGCGACTGAAAAAGCAAAGGATGAGAAACAAAACACATTTAAGGAGACGGTGGAAGAAATAAATGGCGACTCGAATACGGCATGGATGAGATGGCATACAAGTTGAAAATATTAGCTAGAGCGTAATCAGCGAATCAAAGGGACATGCACCATCAAGTAAAAAATCTTAGTGGTGGAATGAGTACAGTAGAAAGTTAAAAAAAAATGAAGAGGCCGTAAAATATTATACACTTGTAAGAACAAGAAAACTTTAAAGTATATAGCAACCAAGAAAGTAACGAATGAAACCAAAAATGAAATTTTAAACGCTTATATCAAAAATTGGATACAAAAGGAGAAAGAGACATTTACAGAATAGCTAAAATGAGAGAGAGGAAAATAAGAGATTTTATCCAGATGTATTAAAGATGAATGTAGTAGGGTATTATTAAATGATGAGGAAATAAAAGAGCGATGGAAGTGGTATTTTTATCAATTTTTTAATGAATGTTTATGAGAGCAACTTAACTTAAGAAATGTAAGTAGATGAGTATAAAAATTTTAATTTTTATCATATAATCCAAACTTCAAAAGTAGAATAAGCTTTAAATAGAATACATAATAGGAAAGTAGTTGAATCGAATGATATTACGATAGAGGTATATAAGTGCCTAGGGAAACAAGGTATTGAATGGGTTATAAAGTTATTTAACTTAATATTAAGACAAAAGTAATGTCAGACCAATGGAGGCTAAGTACTTTAGTTCCTTTATATAAAAACAAATGAAGGTTACAAAATTATGCAAACTATAAAAAAAAACAGCCCATGCACAAAACTCCTGCTAATTCTGGGTCTTGGAGAATGGTCAATTGTATGCAGTCTTATCCTATTTTGCAAGAGGTTATTTTAGACTCAAACCCTCCCAAGCTCCCCTTCTAAAATTATGCAAACTGGTATTAAATTAATGAGTCATACTATCAAACTTTACCATGAAGGCCGCGGGTGGGCGGAACAAAATATTACGCACATGCTGCCCATGTAGACCGGTACGGCAAGAGATTGTAAACTATGGTGCAAACATACAAAGATGGGAAGGACAAGAAATGTGAACACTAGAAAGAAAATTAAGGTTGCCCTATTGAAGGAAAACGCCACATGATGCATTTAAGATGGCATGGACATGTACCACATTAATCAAGAAAAAGTAGACTAAAGAAGATTTGGTTAGCAACTATAATATAGTATGAAATTCATTTAAATATAGAAGAGGATATAATAAAGGATCTAGTCTAATAGCGTAAGAAGAGACATATAACCTACCCAACTTTGCGAGATAAAGGTTTGATTGTTGTTTGTGCCTTGCTAATACAATTTCAATACATTTTCCTTTTTAAAATATTAGTATATATTAATTAAAATTTCATTTTTATTATTATTTGATTGCTATAAATGCTCACTATTGATTTTATATTTTAGTTATTTATTGTTGAGTTCATATTTTAATATTTTCTCATGTAATGTTTGATGTCTATTAAATTTTGTAAATTTATATTTTTGTCATTATCGGACATAATAGCATAGTCATAATAAAATAATATTTAAACTTTTAAAGATTTTTAATTTAAAATTAATTTTAAATTTAATTAATTTAGATGAATTTGAATTAATCAAAAATATACTAAATTACTATATCTGATTGATTTTAAAAAAATCAATTCAAATATTTTTATTTTTTAACTTACTTCTATTTTTTTTATATAAAAAATATAATTTTACATATTATAATTATGTTAATTAATTATCAGGTTAATTAATTAGTAATTTATATAATATATATTTATATAGTTACAATTTACATTTATGTATATGATATATTTTAGATAATATATATATATATATATATTAAATATTACGATTTATATATTTATACAAAATGTATATAACATATAATAAATATTAATTCCTTCACTATTACCCCTCCCTATTGCTATCAATCACGATTTAGTCGAGTAATCACAATTTGGGATCACTTCCTCTAAGGTCGGCGATTATCTCTCCTTTCCTTCAACTACAATTCAACCCAAGTTGTCGTCATTGTTATGAGCCCAACAGTCGTCACTCGCCCTCGCCATTGTCAATCTCTCTCATTGATTGGCATTTATAAGTTTTCAAGAATTTAAAACCTTAATCATTCATTCTACCTGATTTCCCATCATAAACTATCACGCACTATGTTGACAAGCATGCGAGGCTGATTGGCATAGAATTCTCGTTGAGACATTCATGTCTATAGGATATCAGCCACGGCAGAATGGTAAAAATCATTTCAGGTGATATGGGTCAACATCGAAATCCTTAGATAGCTCTTCTTTGATAGGATATTATGGTTCAGTCAAGGAAGGCTAAGAAATTGATCTGTCATCTTTGCTCATTATTATTTGAGAGCAACTTTCTTATTGTTGCAATCTATGGTAGATTATGCAGAATCATAGTTAACCATTAGACTTTCCTTATTTTGTAGATCTCATATTTGGAGTGTAGGGTTGTTCTTAGGGATAATTTAACCGAGAATTGGGAATTCTTTAATCAAATGGGTGTCTATTTCTTCTATACATTCTCTGTTTATGATTAATAATTGGAGAATATTTTAATTAACTGATTATGTGAGATTGTTACGGAATAATTTAATTAATGACTATATGATGCTATCTTGTCTCGAAAAAGGGCATTAATTGACGGTTTAAAGGTTGGAAAGGGGAAATCAAGTTTAAAGAGGGAATAAAGTTTAAGTGTGTGTGTTGGGATACACATAACCTTAATTATGGACACATCTGTTGTGCAACATCAAAAAAGAGGAAACACGTAACAAAACGTTCGTTGATTTGCTTGGACAAATTTTGCCCCAATCGATCCAGCATTCGACGCGCACACATCGTTCTCACACACGAGTCACCTTATTTCAATACAATCTAAGCCCTTGATTTACACCCCTGCATGGGCACGCATGAGAAAGAGTCACTCTCCATTCATACATTCACAACAACAATGTTTGTGACACATTATAAACAATAATGCCTTGAAATATTCAATATGGGAATAAAGTCTCATTAGTCTTTTTCATCCTTTCCATCTCCTTTTCATTCATATTTCCAACACATTTACCTATGGAATGGACTTTTACACATAGGCTCCATTGCCTATTGGAAAATAATTTAATTGTGGAAAATAGTTTTCATGAAAAATATTTTTACAAAAACCAAACTATTTTTTATTATTGAAAATATTTTTTCTTTCTCAAGCTAAGGTCAATCAAGCAAGTTGGAAAACCAACCACTATGACCCAACTAAACTAGCCCACTTAACCTGACCAACCAAAGCAATCAGCCTATCTAGCTGAACCAAACCAACCAAGATGTCCAGACCAACTCAATTAAATTGTATGGGTATCAAAGGATTTAGACAACTATGATGGTAAATTGTTGCATTTATTTGAAAATATTCGTAATTGAATTAGGAGAAGCAATCATATTATAAAGTGCAATGAAAGAAAAGGACAAACCAAGAGTTTCGTTGCTACAAGGGTAATTTCCTTTGATTAGTGTTTCTACATACAAAACTGCCAGCTCAGCTCCACATGTAACCTGCATTATTTTATCAGGATATTGGTAGGAGAAAAAATGACGATCAATTATGTGGCATAAACAAGTTCTTGCAAAAAAAACTTTGAACTGATGGAGACAAAATGCACAATGCAGATTGTAAATGCAAGGTAAATAACCATCTCGTCTGAAAAGAAACATTTTTAGTAATTTACGTTAATAACTCAGCTACAAATATTATTTTTGAACCTTAATTGAGACCCTCATTTTAAACTTTCAATTTAACCCAGACATTTTATTGAGCCTTCTCAATTTCTTCGAAATCAGACACAGTGAAATTTTTCACTAGTATATAATAGCTAAAATAAAGGTATTCCAAATTATAGTAACTAAACTGAGAATATATGTAGTTTTCAAGGTGGAAATCAAGCATCCACAAGGCAAATAAGAAATGGCATCTGGCAATGGATGTTTCTGTATGCTATTTAACCAAAATACAAAAAGTCAATGCCAAAATGAACAGACTTAGCATTTGAACATTGTATAACTTATCAAAAAACTTAGTAGTTTTCCACTGTCCATCTTATATATACCTTCAACACTGGGCATATGAGGCTATCTACTTCGCTGAAAGAAAGACAAGGCTTTACTAGAAGGAAAAAAGTTTTTTTTTTCCAGTATTCCATTCCAAATGACGACACCAAAAATTAAATTGTTTAAGGTAGACGACATCACAGGACTCAGGATTAGTAGAAATTAAGTACACCATTGATCACATTTAAGAGATTTTGAAAGACCAAATATTTTAACAATTAAGAGGCTAATGAACCTCCTTAGCAACATTATCAATTACCAAATGAACACAATGTGTAAAAGGAATATGCATGTGGCAAAAGGTGAAACCGTCACCTTGGCAGCCCTTCCAAGGTGGCCTCACACTTCTTGGAAGGGGTAAATCACGGGGAGCTTCGCCCGGCAACAGTAGCGTATGCAGGGGGCGAGGCAACAAGCGGGCCATTCCGCACCGGCTAGGAATCGACCCCGTCGGGGTTGTAAAGGAATATGTGATTGTATTGATAACAGTTCAATGAGCTTAAGAAAACAATACAAGGCAATCTAAGTGGATGACCTGTGTTAAATATATTTTCAGCATTCAGAGAAAAAAATTAAAGGCAACAAGGTCACTACATCAGAATGCTTATTTGTTTCCTTGTAGATAAATTGCATCAATTGCCTTCTTTTCACATGAGAAATAAAAATGGAAATTACTAGTCTAGACAAAATTATGTGGTGCTGGTTTGAATTAGTACTATGCTTACAACTTTAGAGTTTATATTCTTTCTTTCTCAAAAAAGACATATATTAACTTTTTGCAGATACTAGATAGTACTAGACATTATATTCAACACAATAACATGTTTCTCACAAGACTAGGTAATCAACCAGATAAGCATGAAGTAACTCATGTTATCTATCAAAATATTAAAGCATTCAATTGGTAGTAAGTTAAAGTTTTTTCTCTTTTCCTAGAGAAATAAGACATGGCAAGTCAAGAAAATAACCTGCCCGTGCTTAAGCTGTACTAGAGCACCTGACTGAAGAATATCCAAGGCTTGAGAATATTTCTCAGCAGCTGTATATCTGTTTTAAATAACAATGTTAGCTATAAAAAAAGTATTCAACAAAGCAGTGGTGAAGATAAAGACAATCATGTCAAAAGGGCGTATTAAAAATATAGCAAAATCAAAAACTAGAATTGTGCCTCCATGATGCTCACACTAAGCAATACATGTGGGGGTAAAAGACAATTCTAACAAGGATAATATTTGTGTAGTTTGCTTGGAATTAGAGATGCAACACTTCACGATACTCTATTGAAGTTTAAAGGTCGTGTTTGGTTTTGCATTTGCATTTGAAATGTGCATCTAAAAATTTTTCCCTTTGCACCAAAACAAGTTTTATCAAATTAGTAGCACTTAAATCATGAAGAATATTAATTTATTAGATAAAAATAACACCATGTTATATATTATTGCAATCCTAGTTCAATCAATGGATTAAAAGTTGAAAATATATAACTACCATATGGCAAAAGCGATTCGCTCGCCCCTAGCGCCCCTGGCAACCCATCCCTGGACCAACACAGAGGAGATAAATTACGGGTGGCTATTATCCATTGCTGCAAGTGATTAAGGCATGGGGAGGCATGCTCGGAAGTACTAAGTTTCGACCCCATGACCTCATATGGCAACCTCCCATGCCTTAACCACCGCACAGCCCCAAGGGGACTAGTAATTTTAATATATCTAATTGATTAATAATGCATTTCATTATTTAATTAATTTTAATAAATACAAAAATGATATCATTATAATCAATAGTCATGTTGTTAAATATTAATTTTAATTATGAAACTTAAATTTCACATTGCTTTATTATGCACTTCATTTGAATTAAGTAACCTTGATGATCTTATTTAATTACTTTAAAAAATATTTATAGTTTAGATTACTGTATAGTATTTTGAAATGACTATTAACTTTTATTTATTTGATATAAATGATAATTAATTTATAAAAAAATAAACACTATTTCAAAATATTTTCTAATTTTTACTAATATTCTTATGCTTTATAATTTAATTGTTAGTTAATATTGATGATGTTATATATATTTTATAGTATAATGTGGAAATATACTTTACTTTATATTATAATTTATAGTAATAATAACATTTATGAAAATAAATTTTTAATAATTTTATAATAACTTTTGGAATATTCAAAAATCTCTTCTTAAGGTACGTAGCATTGCAGCTGCCCACCTGCATTAGAAAAGTAGCTTCCTAAATACACTCATATAGGAAAAGCACTTTAGAAATATTTATCACACTATTTGCTCTCCAAAGTGTTATGGCCCTTGAGAAAGCATTCCGAAACCCAGCCATATTTCTAAATGGTGGTTTTGACAATCAAACTGCCTACATCAGGCTAATTAATTGCATGTGTAGAAGCGCCCCCAATAATAACTATTTTGCTTTTTGGCTGGTTTAATAGTTTGTCTATATAATGTCACCCTTACCCTATAGTCCACCCAACATTCTCTCTCTTAGTTCCTCTCCAATGCATCAACTCTTGCTAGATTTTTGTGCTTGCCCTTCTTATTTCTCCAATGCCTTAAGTCTACACACCTACATTGGTTCCTTTTTCAATGTTGGTGTTGCTTGCCCTTCTTAATTTTTGTTGGCTCTTCTTTTTCCTAATTGATGCCACCAACACAGCATGTCAACACTATCAGCACAATATCAATTCAGTTCCATTCCATCTAAAAACCAAAACTGTGACTTAGAATGAAATTTAAATGTTAGAGAGTACTGTAAGTCTAGAATAACTATTGTGATTCACTGATTTAAATTTTGATATTTTAGCAGACACAAATTATGAAATTAATTGTTATATTATATTATTATATGTTTTCTTTTAATGTGCTAATTGTATCAATAAGATACATGGATTTTATGATTATTTAAAATATGTTAGATTGAATATCAATTGTTATTCAATGGTAAAGTTGTTGCCATGTGTTACGGGTTCGAGTTGCTAAAACAACCTCTTGCATTTTGCAAGATAAGGTTTAGTACAATTGACCCAATTGGTAGGCCCTTTGAATATCAATTGATAAGTACTTATGTGTTTTTTTAAATTGTGTTTTTTTTGTAAGTTGCTAAGTAAAATATGATGTGTTCTATTATTATGTGTTTACTTATCAATTGACTACGTGTTTGCTTGTGATTGTACATTTATTTTGATTATATATATATATAAACTCCACTCATGGCGAATAAACTCCACCATGGTCAGTTCCAAATCCGAAAAAGGAGGGTTGCATTAGGTTGTCAACCAGTGTAAAACATGGGCAAATTTTATATATGAATCCACATAGCAAACCCTACTTAGTGGGATAAAAACTTAGTTGTTATATATATATATATGATAGATTAGTTGTTTTTAATGGTTATAAGTGTGTTTTATTTTAATATTATTTTAAACTCTAACCCCAATGTCCTAGTCTATTGCACATTGAGTCATTATCTATCATCTAAAATCACCTTTTAAAACCTTGTTTTTGGTTTTGACTTTTGTGTATAAAATGTAAAATGATGGTGATGGCTAAAATAGATAGTGATTGCTATATAGACTAGGAGCATTAACTGATATAGATTTTAGATCAAATATGTGTGTAATGTACACCAGGAATCAAAATGATTATTTCTAGGAACACCAATACATAATTTAGCACTATTGGGATAATATAATCAATGTACCCAACAAGGTTTTTCATATTGACTCTTTTTGGAGTAATTCCTACTAAACCATCCGTAACTTGTTGAATATGGGAAAACATTGTGAAACTAGTTTGCAAGCTCTAGAGAGAAAATATACTTACCATGCTAGATGTTGCACCTAAAATTTGTAGTATAACAAGTTCTAAAAGTCCTTTTCTAATACTCAAGTTCCTTTTTCGCTTTGTAGGCATTGCCAAAGTGTTACTTAAAAAAAACCTATTTCACAAAAGTAGCCTACATGAATGAGTATATCAATGAAAGCTCTAAAAATGAAAATAAAATGGCTTTACTTTACAAGCATTGTAATCACAGGAGCTACTTCACCAATGACTTTAAAGGATAGACTAAAGGTCTGATAAAAATGAGATGTATCCGCACCTAGCGCTCATGGACTTATACATCTGCTGAGCTTCATAGAAATTACCATCATTTACCATTTTCTCCAGCTTCTCTATGGTCTGCAAGTACATGCAAACATTATATCAAATAGAGATCTCTCCTATTACACTGGAAAAAAAAACATGGCATATCTTAAAGAAAACAAATAAAAGATGTGCTCAATAGATAAAGCTCACTTGTGTAGGGCAAGGGCACAAAGAATAGTAAATACGCAAATAAATGAAAACATATAATGAAGTTGGAGGTGAGAATTTCCATAGTCTCCAACTATTTTACCTTGGAATGTTACTGTCTCAACCTTACAAAATCAACCGTCAACGTCATCAAGCAAGTATTAACTTTTCAATCCTAGAGACCTGAGACTTCCAGTTTACCAACAGTAACTTTTCGATCAAGTAACTTGAAAATATCTCAAGAGTTGAAGGAGAATAAAATATTTCCTACACGCTATGGTTTTTTATCCTTTGATCTGTTTCTACTTTGCAGAGTTTTCACAAACGGATGATTGGCGGATGAAATTCATGCACTTGGGCGAAAATAGAAAAAAAACAATCTGATTATTCTTTCGATATCAAATGCATACGGGAAAAAAACCATCAAAATTTTCTTAAGGCAAGAAAAAGAGAGGAAAATTATCCGTCAAACCTCCTGCGGCGGCGCCAGGTCCCCTCGTCTTGCCCTCACTCGCGACATGATTCTGGGCCTCTCTCGCCTGGTTCGGACGGGAACGGAGGAAGTGGGAGCGCGAGTTCAACCGGGAGAAAGGGATCGTCCCTGCCGCTGTCCAACTGGAGGTTCCCCTGAATGGATTCAACAAGGGGTAGAAAAGGCACGGAATAGCGACAAAAGAGGTGGAAGTATTATACAAACCAAACATTTATTAGTGAAATCCCTTCGCCAGCCCTAGCCAAAAGATAAATTATGGTTGATTAGTAGTCCAATACCGTATGGAGGGCAGGTCTCCTATTAAAACCTTCCTTAAAATTAAAAAAAAATAATAATAAATCCAATTAATCTTTTATTGACTATCCCTGAGGGTAGCCGACTCGACCTCACAAAAATTTTCGATCGACCACCAGGGTAAATCGAGAAGCACTCGCGGTGGGCAGCCGAGAAGCGAAAACGGCCCGAGCGGAAGCGAAAACGGCCCGAGCGGAAGCGGAGGCAGGCCAAGCAGAAGCGAAAACGGCCCGAGCGGAAGCGGAGGCATCCAATGCCGCTTCTTTAGCCTGAGAGTTCGCCCAATATAAGGACGGGGAGGCGGTTCGAGCGGAGGAAGCGTGCCGAGCTCTTGTTAACTCGGATGCTTTCAACAAGAGGGTGTCAAGGAGGGTGGTGTCGGCTATAAAAGTCGGGATCATCAGCGCTTACCGCCAGTTGAAGGAGCAAGGATATTTGTCTGATGATGTATTGCCAACGTTGTATCCCTGACGGATGCTCTAAATGATGTAGGGTTGAACGACCTTCATCTTATTGATTAAGAATTGGTGTAAAACTTTAACGATTCTTCTGTGTGTATTCGAACATTGTTTTTTGGGTCGTTCAAATTGCTCGACCTTCGC
>JBBPFP010926694.1:0-15318 GCA_037974795.1 Kaempferia galanga | reverse complement strand
TTAAAACAAATTGGAGACATCAATATCTTACATTACACTAAATTAAATCATTTACATCAATATGAATATCTCTAATTCCTCATAATAATTTTTATATCAAGAGCATGTTCAATATCTTTAATTATTACAATTATTCACAATCATATTTTTAGTAGTAAATAAAAAATATAATTGGTTAACTAGTAAATAAACGTGAAAGATGTAAAACAATTTTAATCTTTCTTTTTAACTAAAATTTATTCATTTTAATCAGTTACTACCCTTATTATTGCTATAGCACATGTGATAGGAATCACATGCTATGATGTTATTTTCTTTAATGATAAAGAGTGTTTTTCACAAATTTTAATCTAGACATACACAATATCTAATCCTGAATTCAATTTATGAATTATTATCTGGCTTCCAGCAAGTTTAGTAAATGTTGGGTACTTTTACTCCCACACTACAAAAATTATGCTATCCGTAGCGCGCATCACATGTTGCACAACTATAAGCTATTGAAAGTCATAAGACAACAACAACACACGTCTCACATTGCGGTCAAGAGCATTCACAACATGCACTATGCATTATTGTTAAGAGCATTCACAGTATGCACCACGCGCTGCGATTAAGAGCATTTGCAATGCACAGTGCACACTGCGGTTAAGAGCATTTGTAGCGCACGGTATGCACTGCGGTCAATGTTTTTACTATTCATCTAAAAAAACTCTCAACCACTTTATTTTTTTTCCAGAAAACTTAATTTCCTCTTTCATCTTTATCGAAGAGTTCACTTATGGAGCGGACTGATGACTTACTCTCCTGTGTGTTTGAGCTTTCATCTAGGAGTCTACGATTGTCATGCAAGGTAGGGCCGCCACCGCTGAGGCTGTCACTGTGACCAAGAAGCACCTTTGTAGAACTAAAAAGATATGTGGATTGATGTTATCATCTTTCTAAGCCTCATAGTTCCCTTTATCATCGAGATAAACTATGAGTAGTAATTGAATGAGTTGGAGATGCTACAGTCGACCCTCCTCGTCTTCCCCACCACCTTGACGCCCCTCTACACAACCACTGCACCATCCAAGTGAGAAAAGGAATAAGATACTTATGGTCTAATCGGATGCTTAGATAGATGATAATAGTAATTCCTATTTAAGGTAGTGCATTAAATTTGATGAATTAAAAATACTTCAATATTCTTATCTAATTAAATTTTGTATTTCATTGTAGATAGCTTTCATTATTTATTTTATGATTTTCTTAAGGTTGACTGAAAATTATAGAGGATCTCCTGACTAATTAATTTGTTTAATGACAATAATTTTAAGTTAGCCTAACCTTTTTTCATATAATGATTAGTTTGTTGGACTTTTTATAATCAGTTTGATAAAATATTTTAGTGTCAAAACTTTGACTTTCTAATTTATCACTTAAACTCGACGGATTTTCTTGACATATACAAAAGCTTCATTAACAATGTGTTGCTGATATGAGGTTTTTGCATATGTTACAAAAATCAATCAAGTCCATGTAATTAGTTTGAAAAGTGAAAGTTCTGACACTAACAAAAAAAAATCTATTAAACCAATCATTATATGAAAAAGGTTAGATCAACTTAAAACTATAATCTTGAAACAAATCAGTTAGAATACCATCTATAAATAATAAAAGTTATCTGTAATAAAATATAAGACTCAATTAGACAAAGATACGGAAGTATTTTTAATTTATCAAATTGAATGCACTACCTTAAATAAAAATTACTATTACCACCTATCTAAGCATAAGATTAGCCATTAGACTATAATCATCTTATTCCTTTTCTCACTTGGATGGGTCAGGGTGGTGGGGATGACAAGGGGGGTCGATTGTTGCATCTCTAAGTCGTTCAGCTACTACTCACGATCCATCTCAATGATAAGGGGAATTATGAAGATGAGAAAAATGGTGTCAGTAATCCATGGGTCTTTTCAGTCTTTGAAGGTGCTTCTTGATTACGGTGGCAATCTCAGCAGTGACGACTCTACCTTGCGTGACACTCGTAAACTCCTAGATGAAGCTCAACACTCAAGCAAATAAGCATCAACCCACTGCATAAGTGAACTCTTAGACAGATAAGAAAGAGGAGATTAGGTTTTTTTTGGAGAAAAAAATGAAGTGGTTTATATTTTGTAGATGAACGGAAAAAAAGGAAGGGGAGGATAAGAAGGGATATGTGATTGGTCGGTTATGCTTTTTGGTTAATATGCAAAATAAATCGTATAAAAATAAATCTAAATGTATTGTAAAAATAAATAATTATTTTTAAAAATATATAATTAATCTTATATTATTCTGTATATTTTTTAGTGTAGAATGAAAAAAATTGAAAGCAAGAAACCGACTCAAAAGAAGGATCTCGCCATCTCAGGCCGGGTGCTGCGCGAGGGTTTTCAGTTCCACTGAGGAACTCTAGACAAACTGCTCGTCGCCGGAGACCTCCACCTGCCGTTGCTACTACGGCCTCGCTTTCGGTGTAGAAAGAAGGAAATAGGAAGGCTCTTTTTCGTCTCTATATCTTCGCACCCATGAACGCCCCCGTCCTTGTTCTCAGTTAGTCTCTCTCCTCCCTTTGACAAATCGGCGGATCTCGGAATTCTTCCGTTCGGTTTAAAAGACCAGCAGTTTTTTTTAATCATGATTTCATTACTTCTTCTGGAGAAATTTTGCTGGGTAAAAAAAAAAATTACGTCCGGATCGATCAATATTTGTAGTGGTGTAGCTCGTTGGTTGGAGGTATTGCACTTGAAAAGTACAAGTCGGGATGGATGGATTTGCCTTTGTCGTCAAATTTGGTGCTTTGGAATGTTGTATTGGTTGGTAGATTGTGTCATTTTTTTTAAATTTTTTTTTGGCAGAACGTTAATGCAATGTTTCGTTTTACTATACATCAAAAGCGATGGAACCCATTTGGTGATTCAAGTACACTCGCGAAGCTTTTTTTTTTTCCTTCTAAAATATAAATACGTTCGTAGGAATAAGTAATTCTGTGGCGTTGTCATTCAAGTTATCTAACACTTTACCTGACCTTTCTGAGCAGAGGATTCTTTAAAACGGGAATCTGGTAGTAAGGTTCATCATGCTAACATCCAAGCATCCAAGGTGAGAATATGCAGTCCTTTAAGTGTTTTTTTGGCATTCTATTACATGTATAATTTGAGTTATCTAGGTACGTGACGTGCTTGCCACATGGATTTGTCATTTGTGTTTCCTTTCCTAATGTCAGTGCTAAAACAGCACTAGAGTTTTTTGAAATTTCGTGTTTAGTTTGGCGTACTTCATATTTATTACCAATAAACATGTACATCTTTAGATTGTTTGATGAATTTCAATCCATAGAAGCTCTTTTGTGCTCATCCATTGTTGATTACTTGAAGAAGTGTTTGCATTGCAGTGGCATGTCAGCATGTTGTTATTTTACTCCAGTAGTCTTCATGATAGTTGGAATAAGTACTTCTGCATCTCCTCACTGCTGATATTGGTTGTTACATCTTATATCTTACATTCTATGTACAGGCTGTGGCTGACATAATTCGAACTACTTTGGGACCTCGGTCTATGCTTAAAATGCTGCTTGATGCTGCAGGAGGTTTGTTTTTAGTTACTTTAGCTGATAATCTTGAATGTGGATGTCTTACTATGGTTGTTTGATGCTTCAATTAACTGTGTTTTTAACAAAGGTTTGTTGTTGGAATTTTTACTGGCACTTTTGACTGTGGATCTGTATGGTATATTTTGATTTCTCGCAAAAACATGATTTTAAGCTTCTAATCTTTTTCCAATGTTGATATTTTGTCTCAATTATGAAATATGACAAGGTTTCTTTTTATTCAGATGACTGCATTAGCTTGAAAGTTACATTTTCCATGCAAGACCTATTAGATATCATAGACAACCATGAACACATTGCACTTGAACCTGAAAGTTGAGAAAACCACGAATTCATAGAATCTAAACAAGTGCTTATGGAATACAGCCTTGTGTTGTCTATTATGCTAATGCCAATCATTTTAGTATATAGGTAATTGCTGCTGACATTGTCGAGTAGAACTGCAAATGACAAGGATATAAACAATTTATTTGGTTGTATTTACTACAAGTACAAAATTTGTCATGTCCTATAAGTGTTGATTATATGGTAATAGCTGGTAATAGCTAGAATCATGTTGAAGTGAGCACTCATTGGCGATCACTGAGTCAACTGTTGGATTATATGGTAAAACGATAAACAACACATGCCATTTACTCAACCTCAAACTTGTTTACCAATATAGTACATAGGGAATATGGACAACGGAGCTTTTTAATTATTGTGAGAAATTAACTGAATAAATGAAAAATTGTCTTCAAGTACATGATAAACAATTATCCAAAACAATTTGAGCAGGACAAATTTGTAAGTTGTAGAGTGCTTTTATGCACTTGAGGCCTTGAAAGCATCTACCAATGTGTTAAAGAATTAGATAAGTGCAGCATACTTCCATTTAATGATGATATTAAGATGAATCAATATGGCCATCTCAGAAGTTTGTATTCACAGTGTGGGCTAAGGAAGGAATCTGGAAGTTATGGGCTTAAGAAGCATTTGTAGAACTGGCAGCCTCTTCATGCAATAGATCTCCATCCTTTTGCACTAGTGATCCTGATTTCTCAATCTCAATTTCTTGAAAAAATTATAGCTGCCAAAGGCCTTTTGTTCTTCAGTTCACAATCTGAAGGTTGGGATTTCAATGTATTTACAGATGTTGAACTTCCTACAGAATTTCATTTTGCCATTGCTCAATTTGAGCTTTTGCTCTTACCAATCTAGCCTGTTTTCGTTCTTCTTATGTCAAGGTGCAGCAGTCTATCCACTTGGGGGAATGGAAACTTTTGCGCTATTAGTGGATCTGAATTTGTGTGAGAAGGTCTTAAGGGCATCTTTCAGCAAATTCAATATGTGAACTATGACATTGGACAGGGAACTCATCTGTATCTTTCATGTAGTTCCTGGTTCCCACTTTATACCTGTTACCACATAAGAAAGAATCTAAATGGGAAGTTGCAGGAAAGTGAACTGATATCCTACGGGAAGAAACATTGCACTACAATCAGCATATCCCATGCCATTGATTGTTAATCAAAACACATGTAGTTTACAATTCATTCTCAATGCCTTAGAGGAGAAGTTGTTCTGAAGTTCATTCTGCACCATCCTAATTCTCATATGCCTAGAAGAGAGGCTCTTCTGAAGCTTATTGAGCACCATTACATTTATGATCTATTATTCACAGTTTCTCATTATTCTCCTGAATTGAATTTAGTTGAGATAATTGTGAATCTCCGCCACCATCCTTATGCAAGTGTTTAAATCATGCAGAACAAACCAAAGAGGAATTATGAGGGCATCCACAGTCGTAGAACCCCCTCAAGAGCTCCTTCGTTGCCAAATCAACACCACATCAAAAGTAAAAAACTCCATATATCTCTCCACTATCAAAAAAACCTCCCACCAACTTCTTTATGGATCCCACATATTTTCGCAAATTATTATTTGTTTTTACAAACACTAAACTTAAAAAATAATAATAAAAGGGAAGAAGTGGCTCCCTAAATTGGGAGCCGCTTCCTCAGTGGCTGTGAAGGAGCACCCCCTACTATGGGAGGGAGCTCCCTCCCGATGCCACATCAGCCGGTGCTCCCACTGGGGATTCTATGAGGAACCACAAAGCTGCCCATTTATGATAAACAGCTTTTGGATCATATTGAACTTCTGTTTTACTTAGATTTGACTGATTATCCAACACAAGTGTGAATCTAACCATCCGTCATGTGATCAATAGAGCGTCAAATTTATTTCTACTTCAAGTGTCAGTGTTTGACTTAGGTATTTAGGGGATAGATAAAGAGTCTGGTATAAAAAATCAGACTCTATCTATATTGAAATCCCATTATCTACTTGTTAAATATGCTAATGCATGAGTTTCAGAGCATTCATGTGGGGTTTAAGGAATTACAAGCAGTGTGGTTTTAATATTTAAGTGCCTTAAAGATCCATGTTGAGGGAGAGCATTTAACTCTCTAATTTTTAGCCATACTTGCAGCCCAATTGATCATGCCCTTTTAATGTTTAGTTTCTAAACATTTCTGGGGTTTTTATTCTTCTGCCACAATTCAAGGATTCCATCACTCTAAGTGTGCCTATTTATAGAATTTATGTAACTGTTTCAATTTCAAGGCATGTGCATTTATAGGGCTATGGGAAGAAGTTTATGGAACTTTGTTGATGGTGTTATGTCGGAAAAGGAAAACAGGAGAGAATTGAAATAAGGAAATATATGTTGCAGGATGGAAGAGAGGGATACCGAATTGCATACGTTATCCAATTTGAGTGATCTGCCACCATTCTTTTGGCTTGTTGATTTGATCAATTGCTCGTTATGAAAGGGGTGACAAGAAAGCTTTGTGCCCTTTTGAATGTTAGGAGAATACATCTATTCTAGCAAGGATATGTTTTTATTTTGGGAAGGATGGATACATTTTCTCTTTGATGGGCTTGTATTGGTTGGAACCTGGTGCAATGTGACCACCAAATTCATGAGTTCAAGTATTCTGAGCCATCCATGGTTAGTTGTCACTAGAATTCCAACTTGAGTAAATGCCCATAACAATCAGATTACTCAATGCCTTTTCTTCTTAATTTTTGTTGCAAATAAATAAATGTGAACATGGGAGAATATCTCAGTCACCAGAGTTTACCTTAGATTTCCAGGGGGAAAATTCTTTATTATAATTCATATGATGTGAACAAAACCAATCTTTTAACACCTTCTGCATTCAAGTGTCAAGTTGATGATTGATCTTTAGTTTTAACAATCCTTATTAAGTTTTCCTTGTGACTCATCAATCCTTTCCTCAACTCATAATTTCCCCTGTTGTGTCTTATTTTTGCCAGGCATTGTAGTCACAAATGATGGAAATGCTATTCTTCGTGAGCTTGATCTTGCCCACCCAGCTGCTAAGGTGTGTGATTCTCCATCGATTTAGTTGCCAACTTGCCATTAGTATAGTTATGTTTATTATCTTTGTCTTGAATCTGTAATATACAGTATTTGGATTAATTTATAGGAGTTTTCTTTTCTTTGTCATGTACATTGTATTCTTTTGGGATTGGTATATGATTACTGACACAACATTTTTTTTTTGTCTTTTACTGTATGACAACTGGCAGTCGATGATTGAACTAAGCCGGACACAGGATGAAGAAGTCGGAGATGGCACAACGTCTGTCATTGTTCTAGGTGTGCTTTGTGACCTTTGTTATTACTTTGTGGATTGGTGTTTATGGTATATTAGCCATCTGCATCATCATTGTCATCTGGCTAACAGTGGATTGTCATAGTAAATGACACAATCAGTGTAAATTTTGGATTTTTTTGTAGACATACTTGCGTAAGACTATCTTTCCCATCATCTGCCAAGTCTGCATATTTCTGTTCATTGTGCTTGTCATGTTTGATTAACTACAGGCGTTCTTTTGGAAGAGGAAATGCTAATCCTTTGAATCTTTCGTTTTAGCTGGCGAGATGCTCCATGTTGCGGCAACTTTCATTGACAAGAACTACCATCCGACTGTTATATGTCGAGGTAATTTTTGAGAGAATGAACATCTGTTACACTTGTGCTGTATTTGCATGTAAATGCTTTTGTTTTTTTGCTTGATTTCTTGCTGATAGTGTCTAATCTGCCATTTCAGCTTATAACAAAGCTTTAGAAGACTCCATAGCTGTTTTGGACAAAATCGCAATGCCCATTGATGTGACTGACCGTAAGTTCTATTTACTGCATATGATATTTTGGTGAGCGCAACAATATGAGGGTTATGACGATCGGTTAATCTTGCACTATTCCTTTCACTCATATCCGTTAATTTACTTTTTCTGGTGTAACATACTAACATAACAATCTGAATAAATTGTCTCATTTTGAATCATCTTCACAGGTGCTGCAATGCTGGACCTTGTCAAAAGTTGTATAGGCACAAAATTTACTGGACAATTTGGGGATTTAATTGCTGTGAGTATCTTTGAAGATGTCAGTTTTTTTGCTTTAAAAACTATAAAGTTGACTATGTTAATGGATTCAGATCTACATTGGTTCTATCTAGTAAAGCTGGTTAATGACAGTCTGATAACAAAGATTTTGTAGATATCGACTATGCATAATTGATTGTTTTTCAGTACAAATTTTTATATAGAGTAGTACTGATATTAGTAGGAGATTTTAAATAATGATCCAGAGGTTGAACTTAGAAGTCATTGTTTTACACCTAAGAGTTCTAATGGTTACCCTTTTAATTCCAGGATCTGGCCATTGATGCTACAACAACTGCTGGTGTTGACCTTGGCCAAGGTGTACGTGAGGTTGATATTAAGAAGTATATAAAAGTTGAGAAGGTTCCTGGCGGGCAGCTTGAGGATTCCAAGGTTCTCAAGGGAGTTATGATTAATAAAGATGTGGTTGCACCTGGAAAAATGAGGAGAAAGATATTAAACCCTCGCATTATTCTCCTTGATTGCCCCCTTGAGTATAAGAAGGGAGAAAATCAAACAAATGCTGAATTGGTGAAGGAAGATGATTGGTATGAAATTGCTTTGAATTTCACTTGCATGTTTTTGATAAACAATAAGTTGCAATATCTAATTGTAGTCAGTAAGGGGTGCCCCAACTGAGGAGTAGAGTGTGTAGAATAGTAAGATTCATTTCATGTATTCTTGTCACAAAGAGGTCATTGGGCTTAGGCACAAGGAATGGTGCGTGCTGAGGAAAAGTGTAGCACATACTTTTATAATATCAACCATGGTTTCTAGTGCTGGTCCAACTAGCATGATCAAAATATATTGTTTTGTCACTAACTAATACTGACACTAAGTTGTCAAGGGTAAATGTCATTTCCTATGCTGATATAGTTTTGGTTGATGTCATCTATGATTGAAGAAGATAGGAGGATTCTCTCCCCATGAGTCATCTTTGATTTTGTTTGTGGATCATTGGGGGAGATGAGAAACTCTGTATAAAGAGGGGGAAGCCAAGAGGGTAAACACCAATAAGTGTATTGATAATTAAAGAGTGTCAAAGTCGTTGTATCCATGTATTACACCTATGCGTCCATATATTACGCCTATGCCTTTTCTGTTCCAGATGTGCATTCTAACTCCAATTTCCAATAGTTCTATCAGATCTATCGAGGGATTACTTTCAATGTCAAATGCCTTGGGAGCATTATTTAATCCAAGTCTGGAATAATTAGGTGGATGATTTTTCTACTAAGCTTCCAATGAAGGAACTAATTTCAATACCACGTGTCTTGGGAGGAAAAATTACGGGGACGATCTTACTAGGATGCTACAAGAATCGATACTTCTACCCTATGCACAAATACTCATTTTGATGTTATTAACTAATAATCATTACTTAAGGTTTCTTATTATATTTGTTTAACTTGTTGATTTAAAATTTTAATTTAATTGGGGTTTTGATTGCTATAGGTTCAAATTTGGCAGCAAACAAACTAAGTGAAGCTAAGTGAAAGAGGATTATAAGATTAAGCTCGTTAGTTGATCTTGACATACATTGAAGTGTACTTAGTGTTGGCATCACACATTATTTAAATTGCATCCATCCAGCCAGACTGAAACTTTAACATGGAAAGATATTTAAAACCTTGATCTCACTTGCCTTTAGAGCTTATGAGGTTGTGATTCTTTTTCTTCTTACCTTTGTCTTGCGGTTCTGGGTACAACTTTTCGATTTACCCTTTTCACACGGGCTTGGTGTACACATAACACTCTCTCACTCATCTTCTGGGTTAGGTGTTTTTCCTTATGAAAAGGCACACCTAAACATTTGCATTCTACTATGTTTCCCTTAGTTATTAGAGGTGGTTTAGCTATTGTGCATAGCTAGTTGTGCCTATTAATAACAGAAGTGTGCTGCCTCGTAAGTTGCAAGAAATTATTTTGTATGTAATTTATGAAGATAACTATTCTTGGTAGGCTAGTAATTCTTATTGAGATAAAGTGGTATATTTTCTTTGGTTTCTCTGAATCCGTTAGACTTCTTGTTTAATAGATTCAATTCTTTTAACTATAAAATTCTGTTAGTTGTTTTGAGCATGTCCTTACTATTTCAATTTGTTGTCTCTCATTTTATCATGTATTGGTGCTACATTTGATTGGGCTCGAATATCACTGGTAAGCTGTGTTCCTTGTTTTGTATAAATTGCAAATAGCTATTCAGCATCTCCATGTTGTAGCACATGTTCATATGGGTATCACGACAATCTGGTTGTGCTCTGATTCAATATACATATATTGGCATTATTAGGTTGAACTTGGATTTTGCACTGCTTATGTTATGTCACACCGATGGAGTGAGTGGAGCGAACTTATGTGCCTTTTGAATTACCTATTTTGGATGTCTACTGGCTATATCAAGAAACTGTTCCTTTTTATTGTTGAAATTTGAAATGTAGTCAAGAAATTCCAGATATCTAGTCATTCTTATACATTGTGCTTCCTTCACATATTTGCGGAATATGGACTAAGATTTATATCTACATTTGCCAGGGAAGTACTGCTAAAGATGGAGGAGGAATATATACAAAATATGTGCATGCAGATACTGAAGTTCAAACCTGATTTGGTGATCACAGAAAAAGGGCTTAGTGATCTCGCGTGCCATTACTTGAGTAAGGCTGGAGTTAGTGCTATCCGGAGATTGCGCAAGACTGACAACAATAGAATTGCAAGGGCCTGTGGGGCTGTTGTTGTCAATAGGCCAGAGGAGTTGCAAGAGTCTGATGTTGGGACAGGGGCCGGCCTGTTTGAAGTCAAAAAATTTGGTGATGAGTTTTTTGCCTTTATTGTGGATTGCAAAGATCCAAAAGCCTGCACCGTTCTCCTAAGAGGTGCTAGTAAGGATCTTTTGAATGAGGTTGAAAGAAACTTGCAGGTAGGATTTTATATTCGCACATGCTTGATTTTAATGATCGAACAAATTGTCCAGTAATAATGTGTGCTGACAGGATGCTATGTCAGTAGCTCGAAACATCTTGAAAAACCCAAAACTTCTCCCTGGTGGGGGTGCGACAGAGTTAACAGTATCAGCCGCACTAAAACAGAAGAGTTCTTCAATCGAAGGGATAGAAAAGGTTTTCTTCAATTGTCATACAGTGGAACTGCATAAATGTTGACACTAACATCCAGTTTATTTCTGCCTCATTGTAACTAATTAAGAATATTGTTTGACTGTCATTAGTGGCCCTATGAAGCTGCTGCTGTAGCTTTTGAAGCAATTCCACGAACCTTAGCTCAAAACTGTGGCGTAAATGTCATTCGCACCATGACTGCCCTCCAAGGAAAGGTTATTGTTGATATGTTCTTTGGAAGTCTGATTCTTCGATACCTAATCGGTGCATTTTAAGACTGGTTAACTCACTTTGTGAGGCTGGATAAAATTTCAAAAACCTTATACTCAACTAAGCAGATAATTTACTTTAACTTCTTTGTCGCAGCATGCTAATGCTGGGAATGAATGGGTTGGCATTGATGGAAATACTGGTGAAATTGTCGATATGAAGGAGCGTAAAGTAAGCTTTGTGCCTCCCCTTTTCTTCCCATATTTTGAATCCATGCTCTCTAATTTCCTTTTCATTTCAGATCTGGGACTCCTACAATGTGAAGGCCCAAACGTTTAAGACAGCTATCGAGGCAGCTTCCATGCTTCTTAGGATCGATGACATTGTGAGTGGTATCAAGAAGAAGCAGGCCCCTGGTGCTGGTCCAACCCCATCTAAGCCTAAGATAGAAGAGGAAGGAGATGCCGATAACGAGCAGATACTTCCTGAGTAGAATGTCTCCTACGTTTGTTTCTAGTCGTGCTACATCATCTGATGAGAGTATCAGGGTTCCTAGGGGCCAAGAATTGGTGAAACTTAAATTTGCTTGGAATATGCCATTTGATATTTGCTTTTTACATTTTGTTTTATTTTAATCTGAGGTCGTTGATGGTTTATAGTATACTTTGACCTTTTCGTTTTATAACTGATTGGTAATATTTGCTGATTTCTTTAGAGATTTGGATCTCAAAACTTGATGGTAAGATGGAAAGACATTTGAAATATTTTTGTCCGGCCAGTCTCTCATGACATGTAAGCATTCTGAGATTGTGGTTTGAATTTTTTTTTTTTCAAAAAGATATTTAATTCTTTTTAAGTGTTTTACGCCATTGAAAATCATAATAAAAAAAGTAATCTGTTCCATGCTATTTATATTTAAATAAGATTGTATCATTAAACTTAATATAAAAGTATTAAAGAATCTTTTAATCCATAATAAAGAAATCAGCTAAATTTGAATTGTACCGTCGTTCTATTTAAAAAATTTCACTAAAAGCTACACCACCCACAGAGCCGTTACTTCACCTGAGCTGTTGCTAATCAACCGACGGTACACCTTCTTCAAATATCAAAAATCTAAATTCCATTCTATTTTTCATTTTCTTTTTGTCCTTTTGCTGTCTGAATCCAGGCGACAACAACTCATCACAATCTAGCCAACTCCTGCTAATCACCTAAATTTAGGACCCTCTTGCCAAAATCATCCCCTAATTAGTCCTCCAAACCAACTTTCCCATGCACCTCACCTTCCTCTCCTCTCCTCTCAAATATCTTCTTCTTCTTCGCCTCTTGATATCTTACCACAGAGTTTGTGATTCCATTCGGATTACGTATAGATAGACGCACGTACGGCGGCTCTGTTTTTTAGTCTCTGCAATCGATTAGAATTCAAACTCAGCATCCATCCGTCCGTATTTTTATCATGGCTCCAAAGCCAAGGGAAGGCGCCGGCACCAACTGCTCTCGCGGCTCGTGGCCGTCAACCTCCGCCGACGTCGATAGCTCGGCCTGCTACGGAGGAGGCACAACGGCGCGCCACAATGCCGCCCGACCGCCAGCAACCAAGGCTTGCCGTGGCGGCCTCGGCGACGACGTGCTGGTGGTGGAGATGTTCGCCAAGGAGCTAACTCCGAGCGACGTCGGCAAGCTAAACAGGTCAATCAAATCACCACGAATCACTTTCAATGTCAGATCAGACTCGATGTTCATGGTGGTCGATATATCTACAGGTTGGTGATCCCCAAGAAGCACGCGATGCAGCACTTTTCCCACGCGGCCCTGCCGGCGCAAGAGGAATTGTCGATCGAGTTCGTCGACAGAGACGGGCGACGGTGGACATTTCGTTACTGCTTCTGGAAGAGCAGCCAGAGCTTCGTGTTCACCAAGGGCTGGAATCGATTTGTCAAAGAGAAGCGACTGCGCGCTAAGGATACAGTGGCGTTCTACCGGTGCGTCGACGACAGGGACGGGCTCCGACAGACCTACTGCTTGATCGACACGATTCAGCACGCAGAGAACGATAGGAACGAAGATGACAAGGCGCCCAAAGATGGGCTTAGTGTCAAGAGGAGGATGAAACAACAAGAAGATGAGGGTGAATTGACAAAACATGGTGATAGAGAAGTGGTGCCAATGCAGAGTACGAAGAAGTTGAAGCTCTTTGGTGAATGGATTAACATAGAATAATATTGTAGGTGCAACTTCGATTTTCTCTTAATATTTTTATTTTTATTTTATTTTATCCATCCTTATATGTCGTTCGTATATCCATCCTAACATATTCATCTTTGTAACTATCAACTCATATGCTTGAGTTATAGTTTAACATTCAATTCTATATAAAACAGCAGGTCTTACTGTTATTTTGCCAAACTTTTTTTTTCAAGTAAGGTATTTTACAACATACTAATACAATCCTAATTTTGGATTAAAAAAGATGAAAATTGCACGTTAAATTGTCAATTAGCATTGACTTTCAGTGTTCAATGAAAGTATATATAGGTAGATATGGAGGAATAGGACTAAGGGGAGCTGGGGGAGGGGTGAATAGCTCGTCTCGTTTCTAGGAAGGTGAGTTGCAGCGAAAAATTCAAAGCAAGACGTTAACACTAGGATTTACTTGGTATCCACCTCAAAAAGGTGACTAATCCAAGGATCCGTACAGTGCACACACATATACTATCAAAACCCTCATTGTTGGAAACAATCCGGAGGTGGATAAGTCTCGTACAGACTTCTACACGAGAAATACAAGAAGAAAAAGGGGAGAAAATAATACAAATGAAATTTTACAAAATTACAACAATGAAACCCTAGGTTGCTTTCTTCTTATTTGAATCTGTCTCTTAGTGGATGGAAGCGCAACAACACTTAGCTCTAAGAACTTCCAAGAACTGGCCTTGAGTGTCGAGGAAGAAAAGGAGAAGAAGAGTTATCAGATTTGAATCTTCGAACGACTTTATACCTCGTGGTTTAGGGCTTGCAATCAATTGGATTTACCCCCAATCGATTGCCACATTAGATCCAAGCAAATCTAGCTGTCGAACATCACAATGATAGATTGACCAATCGATTCACATCTTAATCGATCACCTGATTGATCTAGATGATTATTGTGTTCTTGCGAGAAGCCGCGCGATTGATTGGACACCTTACCAATCGATTCAGCAAGCTTCCATAACATCACGAGAAAACTAGCTCCAATCAATTCATCAATAGATTAGGGTTAGGCCCCAATTGATTCAAGCCCTTTCTGTTCATGCGATGAGCACTCGCAATTGATTACCCAATCTATTGGACTTTAACTCAATTGATTACACAATCGATTGGCCAATCCTAGCTTACCTAACCTAAGTCTAGGGTTACCTTGCCCAACCTCCGATCAATTGTGACTTGTTAGGACTTCCTTATTGCCTAGCATCCAATCCCCTTTGACCTGTTAGACTTCTCCACTAAGTGTCCGGTCAATCCTTTAAGCCACTTGGACTTTTCTGCTCGTGCCAAGTGTTCGGTCCTTCATGATCCGCTTGGACTTCTAAATACCAAGTATCGAGTCAACCTTTGACCCACCTGGATTTTTTAATATCTAGCTTCACTCGCTAGGATTTTTCACCACCTATCTGTTGGTGCCCCAAGTTGGTTTAGATGTGATCAATCAAGTTGGGTTAGGTCCAGTGTGTATTTAACCATTGTGTCTAAGTGTGTAGGAGCTTAGGAGCATAGGAAGTCAAGCGGAAGACGCAGCAGATGAGAAGGATGGTACAAGACAGCGCATCCGAGGGACAGGGGAGCTGTGAAAGAGTACACCGGCGGACGAGAAGGTACGCGCAACACTCCGAGGGACGAGAAGC
>JBBPFP010926589.1:0-15318 GCA_037974795.1 Kaempferia galanga | reverse complement strand
AAAAAGGGAAAAAGCTCAATAATGTAGTGAGTTGTTGCAATAGAGAGATTGCGCATGTCATATTCTCAAAGCAGAATCACAATTGAGCATTGTATATATTATATACCATTTCTAGTCTTTATTATTCCAATTACAACTCGATTGAATGCTGAAATATGCCAAGGCCATTTTGTTTTTGAATGTAGATACTCCGACAACTAGATGCAGTCTCAGCATAGTTGATGCAATCACCATGACAATTATTTTATCATAGTTTAGATGGAAAATTGATGCGTTACTTAATTTCCAAAGAAGTGTACGTTTAATTTCAGATATCTTTTTCAAATCTAATCTATTCAGCAAAGCCCATAGGATTTGCAGGATATGTGGTAAATCATGAGAGCATCCTTGACGATATAAAGCAATGGTGAAGAATATCTTTATTCCACATGATATGAATAAAACAAAATATAATAGTAGTACTGGATAAAAAAGACAGTTGATGAGCAGAGAAAAATAAGAACTAGAAAGGTGCTTACCAATGCCTTGCTTTGGATTAGGTTTATCTGCTGCTGGCTTTTGGAATGGTAAACTGAATGGACAATCCATAACTTTGTACTTGACTCTCAAGTTGCCTTCGGCAGCATTTTCTAGAGAGATGAAGGTTCAATAGACATTGCATGTGTTGGACCATTAGTTGTTATAAAAAAGCTCGTTTTCTGAAAAAAGGACTTAAAGTATAAAACTCATTGTCTCAGAGCCTAAATGAGATAATGAGTACAAAACTTTGTGTCTCAGGGCCTTAACTCATTTAACATTTAACTTATTTTGGCTAGATAAACTGTGTCATGTACTCATGTGGTTAGAGTACAAGGCAAACTTGTTTATCAGTAAGAAATACTGCCACTGTTTCAGGGCCTAAATGAAAGTATAAAACTCCTTATCATAATTAAAGTAGGATTTCTCAAATCTCATTAACGTACCTCCAATTCCTATTCTAGATGCATTGCAGGGAACCTCAACTGATTTAGAGAGATAAGGATGTCTGAGGAGGACTCAAGCATAATTTCCTTAATCTCTTAGAAGATTATAAAACTTAATTTAGTCAAATATAACTCTTTATGGAGGAAATGTTTGATGAAATCCAAAATTGAAGTATTTTTAGAAGCATAATGACATTGTGGAGACCTTGAACTTCCTAATTAATGTTAGTCCTTAATTGCCTCAATTTTATCAGGATTTATACAATTTCCTTATGTAGAAATGGTAAGCCAGAAAAAGAGGAAATGAAGAGTAATTAGGAATATAAAAGGAGCATTGCTCTCTCTCGCTCGGTCATCTCATATAGATGTGAAGTATAACATGTATATAAGTATTGCATTGAATAGTGATTGATTTGCAGGAGATAATAGAAGTGAGACAACACAAACTAGCTTGACATAAAAGGAGCATTGCTCTGTCGCACTTGCTCATCTCATATAGATGTGAAGTATAACAGATATATAAGCATTGCATTGAATAGTGATTGATTTGCAGGAGATCATAGAAGTGATCCAACAATCAAATGTTACTACAAATGAAATCGGACAACACAACCCTGAAGACCAAAAGTTGTATATTATGCAAGGATTGCTCCAAAAGAAAGTGAATGACATGAAAAATTCTTTTTTGTTTCTTTAGATGGAAAAATTTATGTAAATCAAAAGCAAAAAGGGAGTTCATGTGACTAATAAAGCATCACATATGTAAAACCATGTAATGTAAGTATCAGGAAAGCAGCATGTTTGAATAATCATAAATTAGATGTGAATGGTGCATTTTCTACATCTTCAGTTATTTTGCTTTGCAAATCATGATGCTCAAGCATTCTGGTCAAGGGACTTTTGATAAAAATAGTCATAAAAATACTACAAGAAAAAGAATCATCATTATTCTTACCAGCGCAAGTACCTTGTATTCCATGTGGGAAGTTGTCGCTTAGATTTAGTTCAGTCATATCAAGTTGCAAAGGTTCATCAACTTCCTACCACAGATATTCATATCTTGGAATTAACAGTTAGTGGGACAACTGAAACATGTGAGGCAAAATGAGTGTGAATAATGCATATATGCTCACCTTGAAGAGAACTGCATTACATGGACTGCGAATGGTAGTTACATGTGAGAATTCAGCAAAAGTTTTCCATGTCAGGTGGTTGAGGGCCCTTAACATCTGATCATAGCTACCAACAGCCAGGAATTGGCCACATGGAGACCAGGCAACAGTCTTTACACCTAATCCACTATCACATGGTTGATACTTGAATAAGCATCTACCATCTGGAGAATAAATCAGAACCTGTGTATCATAAGTAGTATTATTAATGTAGCACTTATTGCAAACAGCCGAGGGCATGACAGAAAGTTTAGGTCGAAGCTGATAGGATAGCAAGCAACCTTTTAGTTTATTGAGGCAGTCCTACCAAACTGGATAAAACCTTTGATGAACACTCTCATTAACCCCTACCAACCAGACTTCGTCAAAGGCAAAGATTGACAAAGTCCAGATGGCCCTCACTCACGCAATGATGGGGATATACCATGTAAGATTTTTTCAAGAATTCCAACTCAGTCTTATGGGATACACTCCCAAAGTGCATATGCACGTCAGTTATTCACCATTGCAAGATTGCTCACCAACAGTTAGAGATTGAAGCAAGGGGCCCACTGTAAATTTTTTATGGCATGACATGTAAAGAGATGAATATTGATTTTTGTGGCTCAGTGTTTATTGGGTTTGTAGGTTAAGGAAGAATTCTAAATACCAGCAGGATGTTGCAAAAAGATTAAGTTTGAAAGTTGTAATGCGAACATTTTGCTATGTATTTTATTGTTAATTCAGGTTGGTAATTTTCTACCCATTTGCAAAATGGATGCATTAGAAAGTCTAGTTGGATCAAATTCCCAAGAAATTACCAAACTCCTTGAATGTCCTAGTATCGTTTTGATTTGAAAAGCCTATTTCATGTTGAGATTTTGGCAGAGTTCCTAGAGAGCTTTGAGCAAAAATAAATAAATAAATAAATAATTTCAACACCTCGTCACCCTCAAAGAGATGGCCCCATTAAAAGCTCTACCTGGGAAAGCATGAAGTTCCAGAATGTTGTTGGATGAAGTTTACATATCTACAAATAACTAAGAGTAACTCTCCGTCTCTCCTTTTAATTATGTCTAAGTAAATAAGATAAATGAACTAGAACAGATATGAGATAGTACAATTCTTTCTTCACTTTTTTCTCTTCCCTTAAACTATTTCATTCGCTGTCTATTCTTTGTCCATGTTCAGTGTGTGTTTCCCCGTAAAAAAAAGGTTTTAGCATTAGCAAATCTTAATTTTTTTTTACCAGCATTAACAAGTTAATAAATTTTAGCATTCTTAATCATGGAACAATTTTTAGAATAAGGTTATATCGAAATACTTGATTTAAAGGAACAAAAGCACAATAACAAGTATTCTTCCATTAAAAAAGAAGAAAACTAATCTTTGTAAGATCAAAACATTATCACCTTGTATTCGAGAAGAGAGTCCCAGATCACGATGGTACTATCATCCGGAGACCACTCAGCGCCTGATAAATCTATTGTGTCAACAGCATAGGTGCCCATAATTTCCCATGTCTGACAGGAAAGCAAATTTATAAAGTCTTTACAATCACGCCTTGTGCATACTGCAGCAAACTTGCCATCTTTAGTGAAAGAAACACCTCTTGAAGCAAGTTTTGGCCACTGCACATGAACACAGGCAGTGTTTAGCAGTGACCAAACAGTCAATCTCAGCTGAAACTCCGACGTAGTCAGTATGTGACGACTGTCAGGGCTCCACCTTGCATATAAAACTCCAGCAGGGCCTTCGTCTATTCTGCATGTCCATTCTGGTTGGGTTAGTGACCATGCCTGCACTACCGGTTTCTTGTGAAGACCGCAAAGTATGTATTCAGAATCCAAGGCCCATTCAATATATCTTATCTTGTCCACACATGAAAATAGTTGTATGACCTATGGAGACAGAGCAAATCAACTAGAATATCACAAAGACATTTTTCAGAATAGTAATTGAGCAGAAACATATATTTTTCCTTTTTGAAGTCGTTAAACTCATGGAGCAAGTATGCTTTACGATAATCACAGTTAGCTGAGAATTTATTAACAAAATTATTCCGTCTTCATACGCAACATTCATCAAAACAGAGGGCATAGAATTGAATCTAGAAGATACAAAATTTTATCCATAGATGCAGAGTAAATTCTTCTAACGAATGAATCAATTGTAAAAGAACCCAGATTTCAACATGCATTTCCTTCCACCAAATTGCTTCGGAATCTACGAATAACTGCGAAACACTTGTTACCTTGAGGGAGACGACTTCACGGATAACGAGGCGATAATCCCCAGCGACGGCAAGGAATCGGGAGTTTGGCGAGAAACAGCAGGGACCCGATTGCTTGTACGGATCCGTGAACTCCATGGATCTAATGGGAAATCGTAATGGGAGGAAACCCTAAGAGATCGCTGATGCGGAGCGAGCAATTGCCGCGAGATTAGTCGTCGGGGCGCGCATGACGAACGGAAAGCGGAAACCCTAGGCAGGAACAAGAAGAAAGCAGAGGCGCTTTTGTGCCCGTTTCGAATGTGAGCCCCGGAGCGGTACGCTAATTTAAAAAAAGAGAAAAATGTTTTGAAATAAAAATGGAATTGATAGAATACTAAACTGGTATATCATTAAGTAATATCCTTTATTTACAAAACAAATAATCTATAGCATCTGTCGACTAGCTGGGGCCCAACTGGTAACCAATCAAAGGGAGCCGCGCTCCTGTTCACGCACCGGTTTATTGAATTTGTTGGCGTACGGGTTCAGACTTCTTGAAGGGCTCTCATCTCCTGCCCTTCGTCCTGTACTTTTGAAGACGACTTATCGATTCCGATCGACCTGAAGCAAGTGATGTTCGCAAGAGTTCCCACGGCATCGACGACCCCCTCGATCCTCGACGATATCTCTATCAACAGCGACGCCATTGTCATAATTGGCACAATGTCGAGCAGGCTCAGCGCCGCCGCAGCTCCGCTGCTCTTGTTCTCTTCGTCTTTCGATTGGGTCAGTAGCAGTTGGTCGGGGAGCGATGACAAAGCGACCTGGAGCTCCTGCACTGCGAGCTTCATCTCCTCGACAAATAAGTTAATGGTCGGGGACCTTTTCATCATGCTGATCGAGCGCGATAGCTCCCTCAGCACCTTGGACGAGTCGGAGCTTAGTTTGCCGCAAGCATCTCTGAGATGTTTCTTCAAGCTTTCAGGCGCCTGATACCAGATTAATTATTCAGATATGTCCTCTGGTATGTATGATCTGAATCGTTTATGAGTTTAATTTTATTATTAATTACCTTCGTTTTTGAATTGAGAGTAGCATGGAGGGATTCCACGCAGTAAGCGCAGTGCCTCGTGGAAGATCCAACCTTGAGGTACTGCTTCCATGGATGCCTAAATCCGAAACGACCATGCGTCGGCTCCCATCTCGCCAAATTGGCATGTGAATCCTCCGACGCTTTGGAGTTAATTACAGACTCGTAGGCCTTGGAGCGGGGAGGCGAAGAACAGCACTCTGCTCCATTCGTGTCGTTGTCAGCCGTAGCGAAGTAATCTTCCACGCAATCTGGACGATCATTCTTAGTCTTCGGGCAAAACTCAGACTGTATTTATGACTGAAGAGATGGAAGAGAAGCTAAGGCACGTACGTACCCTCCAAGGAGTCCGCTAGCTTCGCCAAGTTGCTAGAGATGAGGAGGTGGAGCTCCTGGCCGGACCAAACAGGGGAAACGAGCACGCAGACGGAGATGGTTATTCCGATGCCAATGGCGATCGTGGAGACGCGTTGTATGGCTAAGTCCATCAGTTCATCGACGCGGTAGCCTGAGACAGCTACCAAGCTGAAGGTGAGGATGAATATGGTGACGCCGTAGTCGAACCGAGCTTTCACAGTCGGTATGAACCGAGAAAAGGTTGCTGCCGAAGCTGTTGCACCAGAAATAAAAATAAAAATAAAAATAATTACGCACTGTGCGTAATTGGGCGAATGTTGAGAGCTGTCGTTGTTGCTCACGTACCTAAAAGGAACACTGACGCGCTAAGAATCAGTGGTTCCACCTTTTGGCCCGACTTGGTTGCCACCCAGTCGATTCCCACTGCAAGGGCGCCGGCGCTAAGTGTCGCAATGGCTCTGTTTATTGCTTTGTACAAGCACCCACCTGTATCCGTGCCATTAGCAACAAGTGGACTATGAATAAAGAAGAAAAAGAAGAAGAAATTTTATTTAACTCTGGACTCACCGACTGTATATTCGAAGATAACGACGACGGTCATCACAGCCCACATGGCTGAGCTCCCGAAGCCATTGTACAGGGGCCGAGCATAATAGAAGAGAGACACCAGAGTGAGGGCGACGCCTACTTTAATGCCGTGTATGACCTTCCTCGGATCGTCTGCGCCCATCTTCCAGACTTTCTTCCCGAACGTCGACACCTTCGCCATGGTTCCTACTCCGAACTCAACCAGTCGGCGCCGAGTCCTACAGCTCCAACCGGAGACGGGTTCTGCCGTCGTGGATGAGCCTTCGGGGACGGTCACTCGCCATCCCAAACTGCCAGGCATTTCCTTTTGGCTGCTCATGCCGGTATTATTCCACTACTCTATGCAAGTTATAAGCTGCAGCTAATTGGGATGCTGTGAGCGAGGTCAACTTCCTTGGTCGAACATATATAAGGGCGGAAGATGGGAAAGCTGGTGTGAGTACGGAAGGATAGTGTTGTACAACCTCACGCACAGTGGGAGGCGTCCAATGGCGAGAGGACACTAGCACTTTGCTGACACAGCAGTGAGCGATTAGGTTGGTGCATGGAAGGTGCAGCATTGCATTTGCATGTACATGGCAATCATGGAGAATGAATGTACGGCAAGGTACTAGAACTTTTAATATTTTATTTGAAGATATGCGAGCTCCACTGACTGTCTGATCAGTTGCTTTCGCGTAGGCGCAACCTAATTTGGGCACAATGATCGTCAATAGACGATTGGCAGATGCGAAAGTTAAGTCATCCATATTGTTCAAATATGGACATATTTACTTTTTTTAAAAAAAAAGAAAATTTTGAATCGATTAAACTTGATACTAAGTATTCATCAATCTCCACTCCCATTCGATTTGAACCATCCAACTCATTTTACTTTGATAATGCATTATTTACTTGATAACAACACTACACGATTTGATAAGAAACATTATAATCTTCTTACATTACTTGTTGTCTGCCGTTCAATTTTGCATCTTTTTCTTATTTTATTTTTCACTTTTCTTAGAGGAAGAAAGAAAATATCTACCAATGGCATTCAATTTAGGTAAGGCCAGACAGCCTATATATATATTTTTTAATTTTTTGCAGAATCGTAAACTGCTAATTTGCTAGTTCTAGTGTAGAAATTGGGTGCATGACTGTGACATCCGAGCTGTATTCCATTTACTGCTCGGTGAGTTCATGCTTGCATAGATGCAACTAAATGAGAGAACTTCCATGGTGAACCAGCCGCCAATGTGAAACAGATCTGATAAGATTGCGAGACATATCTTTATGGTACAGGTTGATGTCAGAATCGTCGTGCTTTCCATCTCCGAAGTGCTGCGAGAAAGGAGGAGGAATTGGGACAGACAAGTCAACGTACGGTTGATGTCAGGAATAGTACGTAGAACAGGAATCTCTTCGTTTGGGATAAAGGAAATTGATCAACTTTTTGTTCATGTTTGGCACAAATATGAATGTTTTCTCTTTCTTTCTTCTTCTTCCTGAGTGATCATCATCAGAGCAGATCAACACATTGTTGAGAAAGTGAGGTCGGCTAGCTTCTGCCTATTGAAGTCATCGTTATTCATGATTTGTTCACTTTATTTAGCCCCCATGCTAGACACTCTAACGCATTGTTGGTCAACGTTGATCCTACAGGGACATAGTGGAATGTCTGATGAGGATGATTTGACCAGACCTTGTGTTGCAAATCACTTCATGAAAACGCTTTCAGACTGCACAAATGCATGTGCATATACTCAATCACATGTACTACAATGACTCCTTTAAGATGTTGTATAAGCATCTATACTTCATTTTTCTTAGTTGCATTCGCTATACACGAAAGAGAGAACGAGTTCTTGTATTTTTATCCATCGAGAGTAGAGGAGAGGTATAAGGAACATTTCTTCATAGGCTGTGGTGGAGCACTGCACAGACTACATGGCTGTGACATGATCCATGTCCTCCTGGACAAGTTTATATTTTTCACGTCGAGCACAATCATTCTTAGAGCAAGTTTTGTGATTCAGTTAACATATCTGTAACCAATGATTATGAGTAAATCAGGGTTTTATTTGTTGGTTGGAATCTAATTGCCCATATAGAAATTATAACAATGATCTTGAAAGCAATTGCCCCTCTGTTTCTCCTAGTTTTACAAACCTTATAATAACCTGACCATACATTAGCCTGGTATGATTCCATGGCCTAAGTTCAAATATGACTGATCGATTTTTGTTAAAATCTATTTGAAATGATTGAATGTTCTATACTACAAAGCTCTCTATGAGGTTATAATCAAAGGTTTCCAATCAACACATTTCCCTCTAATCGATTGGAGTGCCAAAATCCAAATACAGACACTAAATTTCAACAGCCTCTAATCAAATATAAATATTTTCAATTGTTATTCTCTTCCAACAGTAATGTTTTTTATTACTGTAAATTCTCAGTGGTAGTCATGATCATTGCTATCTTATCATCAGTGCATTTCTTAAGTCATATGACTGTAGTTTCTATACTGCAGCAACAACCAAACATCTGTGCCTTTAGTTTTGTGACCATAACACTTCAACAAATTCTCGCTTTGAATCTTCTAGATCCTTTTCCTCTGCTTGATCTAACTTATTTTTGATTTAGATCCCTACTGCAATTAAACTCGTTTTCGACATTGCGACTTGAAAAGTTCTAGATATTCCTTTCATCGCCTAGCTTTAGGATCGGAGTAAGGTTATCACTTTTGTGACGATGCATTGAACCCTTTTGGCCATCACTATAACTAGACTTTACAACTTGGAGCATGCCAATGTCAATGTGGTCTCCCCTATCGACACTTTCAGCTGTGACCCATGACAATGACAGGCAGATTGCTAATGGAGCACGCTGCCAAATCACAATTTGCAAGCAATAATATTTGCCAACTTCTTCATCATCTTCTTCTTGGTCCTCGCTGTGTATCATCGTCCTTTTTGAATAGCATTAGGTAGGCACTATGAGCCAGGAGGCACGTCTCTGCCTTAGTGGTCTCATCTCTTGGCTGGTGGTTGGGCTCATATCTCGCTTACGTTTGACCCGGTGGAGGAAGGGATTTCTCTTCAACCTTGAAGAATATCTTGTATATTCAAAGATTAGGCTTGAGTGGACTGCCCAATACGACTGATATTGGGTGTGGCACATTGGCTGTTCCAGATAGAGAAGAAAAAGGACAACTAAGTTAAGTGTTGCTTTTCTTTCCATAATTGCCATTTCAGATCCTCATAATAGCCACCTGAGATCACTGCAACCTCGACCTTGGATCGTCTCAACACTGCTCTGATCGGACTCCATCACCTCGGACAAAGCATTTCTCCATTCGTTTCAATCAGATGGTGTGACAATTCAGCTCAATGCAAACACTTGCCATAGTCAAACCCTGCATCAAGTCTGTGTTTGCCACCATATACTCATCTATGATAGTTTGACCATAAATTTGTGCATCAGGTGGCAAAACAGGTTAAGTATCAAAGCTCGCATAGGAGAGGAGAGCAGGGAGGTGGAGCTCTAGAGTCCCAATTTCGCCGACGAAGAAAGCCCCTGGGGTGGCCCCTTGAGCACCGAGGAGAGTCGAACCACATATCCCCTCTCGCAAGAAAGAAGTAGGCCTACTCAGCTGCAAACAAGTTACTCCTAAAGGCGGCTGTCTATAAGGAAACCTGGGAACACAGGAACTCACGGAAAGACTGATTTCGTGGAGATAAAGAAACCTGATGGTTTTGACATGGAATATGAATTCGCAAGAGAGATTGAAGCAAACACTATTATTTTCATAGAGACTGTCAACAAGACGTTGATCAACAGAGGATATTTGTGAAAATTTATCAACGAGACAAAGTTGAGAAATATATAGCAAGAACAGTGGCAAGCTTGCGAGGTCATGCAGAAGTGCATCGACTTGATCATTAGAGGTATGGCTATCAGGGACCAACACCAAAATCAAGGCATGAAGACTCTTTAGTTATTTTTTCCCCCTAGCAGTAGAAGCATCACATTCACGAAGATTTCATTATAATATATATGCATTTATAAGAAACATATTAGCATACTCTATAAAATGAAAGTCGACACAATTAGGATACAGTACTGTTTCTTGGTTCTGCACCCATTGCTGCAATACGTTCCAATGCTTTAAATGGTCAAACCTGGAAGATAGTCGTCAAATGGGTATACTATATCATCCAAAGCACCTCCGTTTTTTTGCTTTTGGCAGCATGAACCTGGAAGGAGAAAGCTATGACGAGATAAAATGGAGAATTGCCAACAGAAGCATAGAAAAAATGCTGTGGAATATGAAAGAAGAGATAAAAACATAACTGTTATTTACACGTTATTAAAAAAAAAAAAAAACTAGCCTAATTGGAAGATTCATACGTGCTAAACATTATGGGTTGATTTTATGAGACATCCACAATTTGCAGCTAGGCCCATTTGGTTTGGATGTAAAGATAAGTCGCTCATTGCTTCTCAAATTCAAGTAGTCAACCTGAGTTCAAGATTCACAAACACAGATAAAATAGCAATGAATATGATGCAAAGTGTAAAAGACGAGGAAAGCCTTGAGAAAAATGATTTGTAGTGGAGTAGCATAGTGATGGCATGCCTCCATGCGACTCCAGTATCATATAAAAAAATAAATTTACACAAATTGAGAAGAGAAGTTATTGATATTCAAGTTACTGACCTGATCTGGATCAAAAATCAAAAGACAAAATGCCTCAACTGGGCCTTCAGATGGATCAAGTTTTATCTCTTCACCGGGGTCATTGATAGCAATAGCTGGAAGACTAGGAGAAGGGGCTAAGTACTGTAATCGTGATTTCAGAGAACTTGCAAACCATGCTTTCTCCCTTTTCTGCATAAAAAAAATTATAGTTAAACCATAGCAAAAGATAAGCTAGACTAAGAGATGCTAGAAAGATATTATAGATTGCGGTCAGCAGGCGAGATAAATTATCAAAATGCATTATGCTTTATGCCGATGCCAAGGCTGAGACAACCACATCAGATTCTTGAAACAAACAAGCCCAAAAAGTAGAAAACTTATCAACAAGTATAATTAGTTAATGTAATGGAGGTATCCAACCGCAAATCAGGCCAGAGTTAGCATATTGCTGGAAAATCTAGAAATGCATAACCTCCATAACTTAATTTCTATACCCTTGACAAGTATTTTTTTTTTAAATGATCATGTATAAAAAAAATTAGCAAATATTATGTCCAATCAATGAGAGATTACCTAAAAAAATAGTTAGAGCATGATTTGCCAATAGACAGGTTGGAATCAAAATTCATGTGCATGCTACATTAGCAATTATAACAGTCTAAATTTTGAATATTCAGATAATCAGCACTGTGAAGTAAGGAAATGAGTAAAATCAGTTTCAATATTACTTTCTTTCTATAAAAAAGTGAGAACAAACCAATACATTAAACCATCTAAAGATGTACGACATTGGATTTCATCTAGAATCATCATCCACTCCCCACTCCTCTAGGAACACATAACAACAATATGAGCTTTGTTTATTCCTCTCCTTTAACATGACACCAACTAACAATTATACACTCCCCAAACTCCCACATACCATCAATTAGATACAATGCTCGGAATGATGGCACATCTGACCTTCTCAAGCATTTTACAGAAACCAAAAAGTCTGAAACAACAATAATTGAAGAGCGGAAATTATGCTAGTAGCCATCCAAAGCAAACTTTATTGATAAATCATTTATGTACCTTTTCTTAAGTGACTCTAACTGTAGTAAAGACCTGATGCAATCACATGCTACTAATGAAAACCAAACAAATCCAGTAAAAGTGAACTTACAGCTCTTAGGCAATCCATAATTTGCTATACCTCAGATCTAACAAAGATCATAAATATTGAACTTACAGCATCAAGGAAATTTAGAGTTGGACATACCTTATATGAAAAAAAAGATCATATATTTGAATCATGTGACAACAATGAATGAGGATCGTTGGAAGCATTAAAATTTGTAGCATCAATGATGCACATCAACAACAAAAGTGAAATCATCTCTTTACAACTTGTTTTACTATCATGAAGATAGATAAATTTTCCACATTCATGGACTAATTTTGAGAACTATTATATCAGGGATTAGTGCTCCAACAACCGTCTGAATCTTACACAGCATACATCCTGAATGTTACAGAGCATACATCTATCACATCAACACCATCTGATCAACAATTCTTGGTTATATATTCATGTATAAGAGATCACTTGTCAATACCATGTGTATGGACACGCTAAAACCTAACAAAAGCCACAACCTAGATTAGGGAATCAGTGGTTCAAATCATTTATCACCGAGTATTGTTTGTTAAAGTCACGCTAACCATATTATGGAGATTGGCCAATAAAATTGAATTTATAGCAATTACCCTTACTCAAAATGTAATAATAACCATAGGTGAATCATCTAACAACAACGAATAATGATCACAGGATAATAGGAAAAGCTAAACTGTTTGCTGACCTGAAGCTTCAAAGCATCTGAATTTGTAGCATCAATGATGTCTATAGTTCCCTTAAATCTGAACTGTTCCCATGACTCAGTGAAGTACCAACATATCTATAAGAGTTTAATAAACCATAACAAAGCAATTTCAGTTCATTACTGCAAGACTGAAATTTGACTTGTTGCAAATATATGAAGAATTTCAACCAATAGAAAATATTTGAAAGCAAACACTTCTGATAAGTGGAATTTGTATGTTTTACAACTTTATCGTGTGCAAGAATATTAAATATTGGTTAATTCATCATCCATCATCATCGTTTGTCTATTAAAGATTTTTTTTTTTTTAAAGAAGTTAAAATCGATATTGATTGCTCAGCATTCTAGCTTAGTGATTAGGAAGAAAAGAATGAAACAACAAAAGTAACAAATTTTCATGATATACAGATGATATAACATATATTAGAATGCTTGCGCGCGTTCATTATGGGCAGATACAAAGTTATAAGTAGATAAAATGCCCTAATCTCATTGTGCCCCAAACGATTTACCTCTCCGAAACGGCAATGCTGAATCTCCTCAATCTGTTCAATCAACGAAAGCAAGCACAAAGAGTGAGTACATACGATTCTTCCAAAAACTCCTAATACGTGTAAGTTACCTTGGCGCTGCGGCGATCGGTATTTATCTGAATCATATCCGTGCCCTCCTGAAATCCTCTAGAGACAGCAAAATCAACCAACAACTTCCGCCCAAACTATTGGCTAATGAAATTGTGACAGGAAGGACGCGCAAGAGTAGTACGGGTCATACCGGAAGACCACGGTTCGATTGGAAGGTCTTCCATTGGAACCGATTGTCGCCTGTCAATCAATTGTTGAACAAGGATCAAGATCACGGAGAGAGAGAGAGCGCGAGCGAGAAAGTCCCTTACCAGTTGAAAGAAGGCCGAATGCTTGAGATGGGCATTGGCGTCCAAAGATTTTAGGAGGAGGGGCTTCCACGACGCCATTCCCCGAAAGCAAGAAGAAGCAACTGCCGTGCCGTGCTTCTTTCTCTTCGATTACTTGCACAAGGAGAGCACGTGTTCGATGTGCACCTCTTATGTGGAACGACGGTTCGATCCTATCCTAGTCTGATCTATTCTATAATCACATGTCGATCAATCACCTGTGATGCGAACTTGATCAGGCGTCTCGTCGGTTATTTTGGGTGGGTCTGGCAATAAATGTAGGTTAAACTCTCTTGATATTTCTTGTGCTTTTTATTTTGTTTCGGGAAATTGATGACTTTGAGAAATGGACGAAGATAATGAATTTCGACTGTAAATCTATAAATGTAGCTATTCGAACTATACACCAGATATGAGCCAAGTGGCCCCTACAACCGTCCTCAATGGTCAGGGACCATATCAACATTTAGGTTCCAAAACTCTACTAATGTACGTTTCCTTTTGGAGCACGCAATTGCAATTACATCCATCCAGATCTTGCCTGTCAGTTTTCCTAATTCAGAAAAAGCTGAATCATTAATCATTTTATTGGGGAAGATGCTCATGGTTAAAGGAGTATCATAGTACCATTAGATTTGTTAAAGCTTACCTCCGCTAGATGCGGAGTTGAAAGTATAGGCATGTCAAAAAAAAGAGATGGGTATGGTAACTATACGAAGTGTCAAGCTTAAACTGGTATGTTGGTTTTGTTAATCTTATTCAAGATCTTTTTCTTCGACCAACTCGGGAGTTCAAAATCATCGACCTTCTTCAAGCAGGAGGCCTTCTGCATCTTAAGAAATTTAGCGCCCCTCATCGTATCGCTGCTTCTAAAATCCGCAAGAAACAGGGAAAATAAAGGACGAGGTAATGCATGATGTTCACAACCGGAAGTTGGACTACAACCTAATTCAGAGGAAATGTCTTCTCGTAATTTTTTTCATTAGCTAGTCCTTACTATTTCATACGGCTACCAATATTCAGTATTGATATTTTATCTATATTGAAAAAATCAACTGTAGTATTCATCGCATCGTGAATCATTAATTGCATTGTAATATCATTAGTTAATGATTCAAACACAATGACAATTGTAACAAATGAAGAACCACTAGAAGACCCAATTGGTTTCACGATATTCTCATCAGACTCTATTTCTACATTTTGAATGATTATACAGACACCGTAATTCGACATCATCCATACATTCATGATGACTCTTAGCAATGCCCCCACAGGCTGGATCAGCTGGTAAGTGGCCTGGAGTTGCCAGCATGAGGTCGTGGGGTCGAAGGTCATCAGTTGCACACGGGACTAAAAATCCTGGTCTGCTGGCTTAAATTCCTGAAACCCCCAGTCCACTCACCCGCCCAACTTAACCGTGGTTTACTCCCTCTGAAATCCTGTGGGGCCGGGCTCAGGGGGCCGCTGGGGTGGCGGATTCCACCTTT
>JBBPFP010926487.1:0-15321 GCA_037974795.1 Kaempferia galanga | reverse complement strand
TCTAGTCCGCAATTCCTGATCCCTTTCTGGTCTAAATCAAGAGGCCTGTTGGATCAGATCAAGAATCCATGTATTGGTTTCTCCTGATCTGATCCAACGATCCCTCCTGATGTGGACTAGGAAGGGACCAGGGATTGCGGACCTTCCTCTGCTCTCATTTCCGCCTGTGCTATCCACTTCATCCCCCGCTGAAGTGGTTTGATAGAAAAATATTCACTCTTTGTGCTGATAATTAATATATACTTGTGAAATATGCAACATATAATTAAATTTTCAACCAAACCTTTTAGGGGTGCCAAATCTATATACCATTTCTGGATGACAAACCATGGAAGTATATAGTAACAAATAGAATTACATTCTATTGCATTGCGGAACGAATTTGTAAATGCATCTCTATCGATTTGGTAAAGAAGCAACAAATAACAGTTTTGAGACACCAAGTCGTAGAACCACAAATCTTGCATGTTGCATCTCAGTACGCAGGAGACAGAACTGGCCTGAAATCCACTTATCATGTAGCAGTTCCAGGTCTTCAGAGATCAAAATGAACTGGCAATTTGCGTTGTCAGAGGATTGTGCAACCACACCTGTTTTGTTTTCGGGCCTCTGCAAGTTGTTTCTCTGTCAAGAAGTCTCATATTAGCAAGGGGATTCAGGTATCTAAAAGTATGATCGTGTCAGTAGAACAAGTTTACATTTAGAGAAGTTGGAAAATGAAAAGGGAAATAGACCGGTAGAAAAACATATACTTAAGAATATAGCAATCGTGAGCAATACAAAAACATCATTATTTAAAAGAATATTACCGGCGCTATATTTATATAAAAATCAACCACGCCTTTATTTGTTGCTCATAGTTGGAGCTCTAATTACATCTATTTTGCTCTGCCGAAGGATGCCAATTTGAATGTTTATTAGTCTATTGATTAGTTAATTGTTTGGTAGAATCTTTAATATATGTGAGCACCAACCTAAGAAGCAATAAATAAACTAGCTTAACTTTTGGTGCAAGCAATTTCGCATTTTAGGAATCTGTACCTTAGACTTAGTAGATTATATTGAACCTGAACTTTAGGAAAACAGGGGGAAAAAGGGGGAAAAAAAAACTATTGCACCCTGCAAGTTCAGATCTCAACATTTTATGACCAGACCATGCTTAAATCTACAGCAAACTAGGTTTCACATAAGCCATTTTGGGTCAAATGAATTAAGTAGACCTAATTGATAAATTAATCTCCTTATATATACATCAAGATGTTGGAATGAGATCAAGCTAATTCGGTAGCTACACCCTAGTCAATTGAAAAACAGTGAAATATTGTATATGAGGGTATATTGTTTTTCTTTGGTTTTTAATATTATAGAAGCAGAATATCTGTAGTAAGCTTGTTCCCAAAGAGCTGAATATCTATATAGTTATGGGCACCTATTGGTCGATGCTATATTGCAAGAAAACGTTCATGAAATCTGGATTTTCCTAGCGCAATGATCCATTTAGGGTAAAAGAACACCATGCAACAATATTGAACATCACTATACTTTTGTATAAATATATATTAATGATTAACTGATTTCAACCCCAAACCATGCAACAAGCACATTACACAAGGCTGAAAATATAATACATCAGTAATACAGAGAAATAGCTTAATGTGAAGGCAAAACAAAGAGAAAAGCAATTAGCACTATTTCTGGCATATGAGAGCATGCATGAGCAAAAAGTTAGAATGTGGTGCTTTATATTAACAAATAGATCGACTAAAGTGACAATAAGTCCCTACATAATATGAAGTAGATGATAATTTATTACTAGCATAAAATACAAGAAAGTACCATCATTTTTGCCTGATACAGGAGGCCGAACTACAACATGCATAGTGATGAGACCACTAGGAAGCTCACCAACTGGTACCCTGGACTCAGCAATGGTCTGGTGGTTGTCCAATATTTTACCAGCATTTATGAGCTTGACATCATTTATTGTTCTTGGAGCAATGTCTTTGTCTGTAAAGAAAAATATGAAATGCTGGCTAAAAAGCTTTAGTGAGAAAGGGAAGCATTTTCTATACTGACAAATATGATAGCAACAGATCATCCATCAGACAAGCTTGAGTGTCTTGACGATTAATTATGTAATTATAGTTGATTAGAAGATATTGATACTATATCGTTATATATAATAGTAATAAATAGTTCATCTAAAACACATGTTAGAACCGAGTGTACGAGCAACACATAAATAATGATAGGTTTAACTGCACTAACCAAATTACATTAAGCTTCTCCAACACCTTTTGTCCAACTTGTTGGCAATTCCAAATGTAAGATTATAATTCCACTGAATGATGACAATAGAAATATAAATGCATTGTAAGAGTTCATGATCTGGATTATTCAGGCTGATAAAAAAATACGAGTAGGAATATCTAATACTAAGAAGGAAATTTGTTCTCTAATTCTTTCAAGATTCTATCCTTATCCTTTCTGTTTCAATTGATGATACTTTTTTCTCTATTATTAATATTCATGCATCGTATCTATATAAAGTAGGTTTGATAATTTGTGTTATAATATGGCATATTTCACGGATTAGAATGATGGGTTATTAGGTGGCAATATGAAAAAAATAAATAAAATAAATAATGCAGTAAAGATGAGAATGCCAAGATATGTGGAGTTTGAGCTGGAATTCTATCTAAATTACTGTGCCGTATTATTACAATGGAAAAATCTAAATGTAACGCATTAAGACGACTAAGAGAATGTATATAGCAACGCTAGGAGCAATTTAGGACAGGACAAACTAAAATTTAAGTTGATTCTCCATTCAGCATCTGTAAAGTCAGCTTCAAATCGAATCAAATCAATCAAGAACATTCTCAAGTGGGAATTATCAGAAACATGGGCCGTAAGATATGAGTCGGGGAACTGTTGTTTACATATATATTTCAGTGAAACATGATGATGACCAAATTTTCTCAGTTAGTTCCAAGGTATAGAAAAATTCACAAAGCGCCTAGAAGGAATTGGCTAAACAAGGAAAATTCTTCACATGATCCGATGAAAGACAAGACACCTATAATTTCATGAAATTTACTTAAACCCAGCTAAGGGGGGAACAAGGCAAAGGGCACAAGTATAAACATATGATAATTTTATCGAAAACTTACCTTGAGGCCATCTGGAGATTACGAATTCTTTGAGAGATTGTACAGTAGTGGAAGGCTTGTACTTGATTGGCCCTATGTCGGTGCCATCAAATAGCCTAAACTTGATCTCAATCAAATCCTCTTCAGCCATTCCAAACAACCTCCGTTACAAAGGGAATTATCTCATGGTTTCCTCCGGTACGAATTCAATCTCCCAGGAGGAAATAAGCACGTCGAATAAAGAAACAGCAAAGAAGCAATCGATCCAGACAGCCAAGGAATAACCCGATCTCTTTGCAAATCCAAAAGCGCTCTTTTCTAGCAGAAATTAAACGTCGCAGTAGGCAAGCCCTTTCCGACGACAAATTTCCAATCAAAGAAAGAAGAACAAGGAAGGATTCTGAGTCGGCGATCACCTGGATCGAAAACCCCCTGCCGCTGTAGCGGGGGGCTCGGCGCATACAGATTGGAACTCGATGGGCTCGCGCAGGCCAACGAAGAGATCAGCAAGCAACCGGGGAAGCCTCCACCGTTGACGCAGGCGGAGGAGGAAGTACCAAAGGGGCGACTTTTGAAAGGACGCTTCGCCTTTCCTTCTCGTTTCAAGCCGCGTTTAACACTGCGATATTAACGTCGACAACTTGTTTCATTTCTTACGCAATAAAATTCACAAATTTCAATTTTTTTATATATAATTTTTTTGATCTTTAGAAAATTCATAAAATTTGTTTACGTTTATGGAATTCTCAACCACAAATTCTACCGATTGTGCTCGAACTTCTAAATTAAGGCCCAATCAAAGCGAAGTGAGTTGATTGATTGGAGGAACCTAATTCGCTTCCAAGAGAAGCAAAATAAAACAAATATTTTGAAATTAACTTAGTTGCTCGTGTTCCTCGCCTAATCATAAATTATCTTCTTTTCTTTCCTACTCTTTTGGCAACGAGTTCGAGATTAACTTATCCTAATAAATATACTGTTGGTTAGACAGGAATCCAAGAACACCATCTATCCAACTACTTCATTCGAAATTAAAAAAAAAAATTTAAGAAAAAAAATACCTGTGGATGTTGAAAGAATAATGAATAAACCAAGCACTGAATTGTGCAGTTTGATTCCCCTTTTATGGAAGCTTTGTCATCACGATGATTACTAAAACAACGAAGCTGCTAATGGAGAACGAGCCAAACTGATAGATAAAACCAAAGTAATGAAACAACAAATGAGTACTCTTTTGCTTATTTTTGGTGCAACCTCCACCATAAACAATTTCGACATCCAACACCGGCGAACAAAATTCGTTTTGTCTCCATGCAATCCTGATAAATTATAAAAATGCAACTTTTACAAAAGTCGAATATCTTGTCTTATATACATAAACAAGGGATTGTTGGAGATGACTCAGATTATCTGATACATGAACCATTCTTTTGTAGCAAAGTGCTTAGCTCCATGCTTTACAAAAAGGCTGGACTCCATGCTTAAAAGTTTTACATTCGGGTGGAAGATCGTCTGCACCAAGAACAGGTTAGTTGGCTCATGAGGTATTGTGATACCATTGGCTTTGAACATTGCTTTTTCGCTGTATTCCTGCCTAGTATCAGATTGAAGGATAGAAGTTACTGCAAAAAAGGAAGGCACAGCATGAAACTACTGATAGGTAAGTTTTATTTACCAAGGGCTGTGAGTGTTTGGCGTGACACCGGTTACTTGTATATTCCGACAAAAAAAATATCATATAAAAGAGTTGCATTTGCTGGAATATTGCAGTCGCCTGAAAAACACCGTAACACATCCACCGTGAATATTCGGTAGTACTATGAAATATGAAAGATATATCTCCAAAGTTCTATCCCAATATCAATAGTATAATAAGTATCATAATTACAGTTCAGTGTAATAACTGCAATAACAAGGATATCATGAGCCACCAGATGACTAATCACAATCTGGACATTGGAGTGAAAATGTCTAAAACTGTTGGTTAGGAAAACCAATTTCCAACATGCCAAGTCATATTGCCTGACACATAAGAAATCATCTCGCCCATATATACAGAGAGAAAATATAATATATGTCTGATATTTGCTGAATTGATATGTCTCACCCTACAGTCAAGATATAAAACAGTAACTGAACTGTCTTTTTTTTACCTTGAAAACATCCTGCTGGTTCTGGCCCATATGCTAACAATGGAGGAATGAGAAGTTTACGCTTCCCCCCTATAACCGTTTGAAAATAGAAAAACACATTTTATGAGAAAAAGGTCGAATGAAAAATCTAGATAAACAAATTGCTAGCCAATTCTCACCAACATGCATTGGAGGTACTCCACCACCACCTAGGATTCCCTGATCGAGCCCTGGAAGGACCTTTAAGTAGTACATAGAAAAGAGCAAACATGAAAGCAAGCATCTGAGTCAAGGTTCCATAGGTCACTCAAAATGAAAAGAGTATGACTTATTTAAATCAGACTCTAAATAAACATGAGAACTAAAGATAAAGTGACAGTTATCATATTTTTGTGTCTTAACTCTCACTTCACCATATGCATGCCACTGTAAGTTTTTGCCACTTGAAAATACTAAATGTTGTAGACAAATTTTTGTATTGTTAAGCTGACAACTTTACACATTCTAGTATAGGTTACAAGATGATCATGAAGCACAGGCAAATGTATATTTGACAGCATCTTCATGAGTAAAATTATTCAGCAATAATATTTATCTCCCATGGTTGCAGTGCTTTGTACATCTCGTGAATTATTGGAAAGGCATGGTGACTCAAACAACGAACGATCTAGACACTGAATACCACAATTTTATTTTGAATTAGAGCAAATGTTTAGTTTCTAACGAGTGCAATTCATCCCCTCACAAAAGTTCAATGACTTGGTTGATCATGGAACTAATTGGATGGATTTCATGGACCATCACGTTGATCCAGTGCAGCATATTAGAGATAGATCACTCTTACAATCTCATAATGATTCATGACCAATACCTAAAATCACTAAGCATTTAATTTGTAAGCCTGTGGCTGTGATACTCTCCCATATGAAACTGCATGTTATTTCCAATTGCCAATTCAATAATACTTTAGCAAACTGTATCTATCAAGACAAACGTAGTTCAGAAATATAATATATACACGTATACGGGGAGTACAAGGTAAATAGCTATAAATATTAGCTAAGGAAAATATCAGGTGTTTGATGAACCTACCTTACCTGCTCCAATACGCATTGTCAGAGGTCTACCGCGCTTATAACTGCTATCGAACACTGTGCCATCTGCAAACCGTGCAGTGTAGTGAACCTGTCAAAAAAACAAGAGAATCAACCTCGGAATAGCTCAGCCAAAAAAGATAACTAAGCTTAAACTATCATACTGATGGATATTCGAATGCAATAAATGAAATCATCTGTGTCTTGTTTATCAGATGGTTGAAATGTAATCTGAGAAATCCCATCTTATCAATTATCAAGTTCTAAAATACCAGGGGCATATTGACATAGTTGTGCCTGCAGATTCTTAAGATCGAATTGTACACCCCCTACACTGAAGATGAGACAAAAATGCGCTTTTTGTATGTGCTAATTAAATAAGAACCAAAGCATAAAACCCATACAAGTTCAGATTTTTAAGCTCACATTGATGAGTTCGCTCCGAGGGGCCACAGCACCAGTACCAACGGCGACATCGCAGTAGCCAAGCCCCGACCTCGCGAAGTTCATCTCGCAAAGGGGCTCGCCCACGGTGGCGAAGTACTCTATCCTGGTCGCGTTAGCATCGGAGGCGAAAGAAGACAACAGAAAGAGACACATTCCTGCTCCAACCAGCCTCCTACTAGTCGAAGGAACCGAACCCGCATACGAAGAGGAAGAGAGGGAGGGGGCGGTGGCGGCCTCCCCGAGGGTGTCGCCGATGGGGAGAGGAGAGGGCGGAGGGAGGGAGATGGGACCTCTCTCGGAGAGGAAAGGCGTGACCTTATAGCATCTGGGAGGGAGGGAAAGGAAGCGAGGAGTAGAAGGCGTAACAGATAGCGTGGAGATGGACATGGCTGCTCTGCCGCCGCCGCGCTATCGCTAACTGGCGTGGCATGTGGCTTTGGAACTCGAGGAATAAGTCACGCGATCTGCACGTGATCCTAATTGGGTTCGATCCGATTTGACTTTGTAAATGGATCGAGCCGAAATCATACAAAAAAGGCCCAAGTTAAGTCGGCCAGCTCAACGCCTACACGGCGCGCTCGAATCATCTATCCGCTTCGGCGTATCCAAATCGAATCAATGGCTCTCGCGATCTTCCGCTTCCTCGCCCCTTTCAGGCGAGGCAGTTCCATTCCGCTACTCCTAAACCCTAATCCTCTCAATCCTTTCTCCTTCCCCAAAACGCTGTTTCTCCATTCTAAAACCCTTGTTTCTCGCCTTTCCACTGAAGGTTTCGTTCTCATCCGAATCTTTTTTACCTCCTCCGCCGCTTAAAAATCTTACCTTTTTTTGGTTCGAGCTTGTTAGATACACACCTAATTCTCACCAAGGACGAGCGTCTTCGGACGGAGGATGGGACCTCCGTGGGGTGGGGGACCATCGTGGCAATTGTCACCTCCTTGGGCGGTGGTCCGGCCGCCGTCGGCATCGTCCGATTATCGGGTCCAACAGCGGTTGATGTAGCAGCCAGGGTGTTTCATCCCGCCAGGGGGCGTAAGGAGGGGGGTTCTCTTTTTTTATGGAAGCCCAGAAGTCACTTTGTGGAGTATGGATTCGCCTTGGACCGTAAAGGCGATGTCATTGATGAGGTATATGGAAGGAATAATAGAGTGTAGAACTGGTGTTACTACCAGTCGTCTTTTCCATTTATTATTGCAATATATCTCCTGTTTATCTCTTCGTGTTGTCTTCAGCTTTTAGAATGTATTTGTATCAATTAGGATTTATTGGATCTTTGTGGTATTGCTTATTCATTTTGAATATCTTCCGTTGATTAGGCACATTAACAGAGTAAACTTCCTTGTGGCATGACGACAACTCATATTCATTCTTACAGGGTGGTTAACAAACACAAAACAAAATGGTTCTCTTTCCTATTGTGATTTCAAGTGTGTATTTCAAAGGCAAAATACGATCATCCTACATATTATATGGGACCGCAGACTGATTTTGCAATCTATGACGAAGATGATATTGGAATAAATAGCACACATGGAATTTTATGGTAATCCTTTCTGATAATTGTCTAAATTTCTTAAAGGATAAAAAGGATCAAATTGGAAGGGTAGTTTGAATTTGTGTTGTTTCATAATTTTCTCAAAAAGTCATGGCATAATGCCGTCAATAAGACCAATTCACAAATCTATAGCAATAATATGTATACAAGTTGCATGCAATATGATAGTTGTTAATTCTGTATGCTTTCTTTATTTTTTATTTTTCATGTGATATGTAATTTAGGTAGAATAATCAGACACTCGAATCTAGAATCTCGATGTTGTTTCTTGCAACTAAGGACTTGTCCTAGTCTAACATTAAACAATGATGTGTTTTCAATACATACTCTTTTTTTATGACTCTTCATTTAACCTCTACCCATTTTCCTAGGTCCTAGCAGTCCCTATGTTGGCACCGCGCTCATATACTAGAGAAGATGTGGTTGAGCTCCAGTGCCATGGGAGTGATGTATGCTTGAATAGAGTATTAAAAGCATGCCTAGAGGCTGGAGCAAAGCTCGCAGAACCAGGTTAGCTTTTATGTTATATATACATAAACATAAGCGTGACATTTTAGCTTTTAATAATGCATTGTGAAGGAAACTATTTTTATTGTCTTGCTTTTTGATTTGAAGAGTACCTTTTTTAATGTCTATAAGTATCAGGGGGGCTGATAATAAGTTCCTATTGTTTATGTCAATCGATAATATTGATCTTGTCAAATTGATTCATTTGATAATTATATGTAAATATTGTCTATGTTTTGCATGAAATTAGTTGTTGACATTTTAACTCAAGCACAATCTGTTATCTCTTGTCTTTCTTGCTGCTAAATTTCTTAGCAAAGCCTCCACCAGTAACACCCAAGACTTTCATTTTAATCTGAAATGTGGCTCTAGAAGCAATATCTTCTCACACCAACATCAAAACCATGACAATTCAAAATTATTAGCATTCAATCTAACCAAATTTGCAATATCTTATATTTTCATAGACTAAGTTGAAATGCCTATGATCGTGGTACTCTTGTCCTTTCACTTTTTAAAAATGATATTTGGATTCAGTAGCATTTTCTAATGTATACGATTGATCATGGTATTTAGGAATTTTGAAAAGCATGCTCTTGTGTTGGGAAGATGGAGATCTATGTTCAGTGGAATTTGTTGATAGTTCATTGTGTTTTTTTTTCAACAAACTTATTTGTTGTCTAGATGATCAATGTTTACAATATGTTTACACAGGGGAATTTACCCTTCGAGCTTTTCTTAATGGACGCTTGGATCTGTCTCAGGCAGAAAATGTCGGAAGACTGATAGCAGCCAAGTCTGTGGCTGCTGCAGAATCTGCCTTGGCAAATATACAGGTATATTTATTCTTTTAATCTATATTAATTCATAATATATGTAAAATATCTGTTGGATGTGATCTGGAAATACTATAACTTTCAAAGTTGCATCCTATCATCAATCTAAGAAATAAAATCAATTCACTGTTTACAGGGAGGCTTTTCCTCACTTGTTAAATCTTTGAGAAAGCAATGCATTCAACTGCTTACCGAAATTGAGGCTCGCTTAGATTTTGATGATGAATTGCCCCTTCTGGAACCTAGGGTTCTGACAAATCAGATAGATGATATGTGGAATATTCTTCAAGAAGCAATTGATACTGCTAACTATGACAAACTTTTACAGACTGGTCTCCAGGTGTGTTTCTTTTAATGGGACCATTATGCAACTTTTTTTCTTTAAAAAAAATCTTGTGCTATTAGCAGAACTTTATTCCATGGTGTCTTCTTTAGACTTTCTTTGAGATATTGCTTATAACATTTCTTTTTTGTAGATTGTCTTGGTTGCTTTCTCCTGCTATTACCGTTCTAATTTGATTGTAATTTAGTTTTTGTCAAATTTTTCTTGGATTTATTATACAACGGCAGGTTCTTAATGGGTTCTTTACATGGTGATTTACAGGTTGCAATTATTGGTAGGCCAAATGTTGGAAAATCAAGCTTGCTCAATGCTTGGAGCAAAGTAAGTTACTTGAACATTCTTTAGCAGTCATCAGAGATGAAATATTTTGCTTCTTTGCATTTTATCAAATATACAATGTTTTATGGCATCTTGTTACTCAGTGAATCTTTTTGCTAAAATTGCACATGTTCAGTTTTAGAAGATATATTGTCAGAACAATGTCAAGCCTAAAAACCCTTCTTATTGCTGAAAGTGTTGTATTTCTCATGACTTAGTTTTTATGAAGGCTGAATGCAATTTCAATGTAGAATGTCTATTAAAAAAATGTGTATAATGAAGTGAAGTTTTTGGATTCTATGAGGAAAAAATAATGTAAAAGTTCTGCTTTCTGATTAGAGATGCAATTGGCCAAGGATCATAATCACTACCCACCCTAATAAGGTAGGATAATCTATCTTTTACGGACAAACATTAGTTGTGATGAATGGGCGGGCATCTGGATCATATTTACCATCCACACCTTGCACCTCTGGCTATGGTTGTTTTTCTCTCATCCTCACCACGTATGCTGGTTGACTAATGTGTATTAAATTAGGAGGGGTTAGGATTTCTGCCAATGTTCAAATTGCCATTCCCCACATTACACCCTTGCTTAGATGTGAGTATTGCTTCGCCTCCATGTGAGAGTTAATTGATTATGAAGATCTGAAACCATTGGGTTAGAAAAAATGAGTGATATTGGAAAAGGTATCTATTCTGATTAAATAGGCAGTGACAATAATGTTGTGGTACAGAGAATTTTTTTCAAGAATTTGAATGCTCTGGAATGATTTTCCAGGACAATCTTAGATGATGCAATTTTGGTTGTGCAGGAATCTTAGGACTCAATGATTTAGCTCTAAATTATATAACAAATGCTGGATGGTTGCTGTACTTATTTTTCTAATTGACTGTATGGTTAGTTAATTTGATAGCTATTAGACAAGAACTCACCTATGCATGGTCTTCTATCATAATAGTAGGTATTACAAAGGATTATAAAGAATTAACAAGATATATAAAGTTATGAAAATAAAACACGGAAACAAAATATAAAAGAGAAAATTCCGAGGGTGTGAGAGCTGCTGCACAAGACTCACTTTAGTGATAGAATCATGAGAACTATGGACTCCTGGTAAGATCCTTTTTTGACCAAAAAAAAGAGGAAGAACGAGTGACAAATCTAGAAATTGTCATACCACGGTGCATTTGTTTTCTTCAGTTTTTCTTTAGTTTTGCTTTGAAATGTATTTATTTTTTATGTATTCTTTGTTATAATGGGTCTCATTTGCCTTTAATTATTGAATATTCTATAATAGTTTGCAGTGTGATAGAGCTATAGTTAGAATCATAAGAACTATAGAGTCCTAGTAAAATTTCAAAAAAGAAAAAGTACAAGTGGCAAATCAAGAAGCTATCATACCATGACACATTTGTTTTTATTGAATTTTCTTTTAGTTTTGAATTGAAATATATATCTTTATTCTTTTGATATAATGAGTCTCATTTGTCTTTAATTTCTGAATATTCTGTAATAGTTTGCAGAGTGAAAGAGCTATAGTTACAGATATTGCTGGAACCACAAGGGATGTCATAGAAGCTAATGTGACTGTTCATGGTATTCCCGTCACTCTTCTTGACACTGCTGGAATTCGAGAAACTAATGATGTTGTCGAAAAAATTGGTAGGTTACCTTTTTCTTTTTCTTCTGAAGGATTACACTAGAAGTGATTTGGGATGCCTTTAATATTAGATTATACTTTGATGTTAAAATAAATAAAGTGTCTAAAGAGGATTACCTTTTTCTACTTGCAAATGCATCAAGGTGTACAAAGATCAGAATCTGCTGCCATGACTGCTGACGTGATAATTATGGTAACAAATGCTATTGATGGATTCACAGAGGACGACAGGAAACTTATTGATCATATTCAAAAAAATCAGGTTTTTATTTCCTTCATTTCAAAATCCTTAAGTTGTAGCTAGATGAGCATTCTTGAGTGGAGGTGGCAATCACAGGAAATTGCTTTAAGCTTTTGATGCAAGTAAACATATCTCCGTGAAAATAAGGCAACAACACAAGTGGGGAGGTTGCAGTCTACTTACTGCACTCCATTGATTCTACTGATTTATTTATGGTTTTGTTATCCATGTACTTGGTGTAAATAATGGGGGAAAAAATACTACCTTTTGTCTTTAGGGATTCAATTTTTCTTCTTCTGGAAGGAAATTAAAACAATTCCATAGGAATCAAGGAGCTATTTGAATATATACATCTTCTTAGTCGATACATTTATTAAATCAAATTCATGCATCTAATGAAGTAGTGATTTACTAGAGGATGCATAATTACACATTTGGTTAACTTGTGACAAAACTGAGGATTGACTAGCTTTGTCAAATTATCATATTCTTTAATGAACACTAACAACGATGATGATCATGTTTGCTAGAATCTATTCTTGTTTTCTTCATTTTTCTCGGACTCGTTGATTATATTCAAGTTTTTTCCTTTGGCTGATTGAGAATCTGAGAAAATAACTGTTATTTTCTTCTTCCGAACTGAAGTCAGCAGGTTCCGCAGCACCTGTGATTCTAGCGGTCAATAAGATAGATTGTGTACCATGCACCTCAATGCGACAATTTGAAATGGCTACTAGCTCCTTCAAGAAACTTGTTCCGACGTGCGCCATCAATGGTAAAGGCATTTCAGAATTGGAGAGCGCTGTGTTAGAGGTCAGGGGCCTCGACTCAATTCCACCAGGAGGGTTTAGATGGACTGTTAACCAGGTTAATTCTTTACAAGAATTCACGGTTCGACTTTTCCTTCAATGGCTTGACTGTTTGAGGTTAATTCTTTTGTTTAATCAGAGGCAATTTGAGCAACTACTACGAGCACAAGAATCTCTTTCCAGACTGAAGTCATCCATTGACGAGGAGCTGCCTATGGATTTTTGGACCATCGACTTGAAGGAAGCAGCATTGGCCCTAGGGGAGATAAGCGGGGATGACATCTCTGAAGAAGTCTTATCCAACATATTTAGCAAATTCTGCATTGGAAAATGATATTTTACTGGTGAGCATCTCTTCGATGCATTTTTTTTCCCCCGCCGAGCTGATATTTAACAACCCACAAAATTTATATATTGCATCCCTTCGATGTCATTACGAGCAGTCTTGCTGTTCAGTTCATACAGTTAGTTTAAACATCTTGCACCCGTGCGTCGACATGGTGTTTTGCTATGAAATGGATATGGCTCTATAATTGCATCCCAATAGAAATCTTTATTAATAGTTGAAAAAACAAATTAATTGATTCAGCAACCGAAATCCTAGCGATCCGGGGCCTAACTATTTCGCCACCGACCCTCCCCTGCGCCGCACAGTCGACCGCTGCCTCAGCTTGTGGAGCTGCGCCTCCCACACCTCCCTGGGGAATTGCCGGCAGCTGCCATCGCCCCCTCCGTCAGTACCCTTCAGCTCCATGTCGTGCTTCCTGCGCAGAGCTGGGTCGGACAACGCGACATAAGCCTGGTGCAGCTTGATGAACCTCCTCGTGCACTCTTCTTTGTTGCCGGAACCAGCGGAGCAGAGGTCAGGGTGGCATTGGAGGGCCAAGCGCCGATAGGCCCTCTTGATCTCCTCCGGCCCAACGACTGAAGCGGAGGGGTCGAGCGAGAGCACCTCGTAGAAGTTGGGGGGTTTGGATTTGGCCATAGCCGTGCAGGAGACGATCATCGGCGGCGGTGCGCGGCGAAGGGAGCCTGAAGTGAAACTTGGAAGCGAATACATGGCCGTATAACTAAGCAGTGAGCTGAGTCGAGGTGTGATGGAGGATGCGAAGATATATAAATAGATGAAGCTAATAAATGACAAAATGCAGCATGTAAAACGCGGTTTAAGGAAGCAAACATCGAGGTTGGCACAGTTGTAGAAGTCTACCTTGTTGCATGCAGCTATTTCTTGTTTCCTTACAGTACACGAGCTGTCATTAAAATGAATCGAATTTCGTAGATAAATTTATTCTGCAATTTGATAGGAACTTTTTTCGAATAACACGTCAAATTAAACAAATAAACTTAAAAAATATATATATAGTTACTATTTTTCATGCATAAATAGAATTATAAACTATGCTCGTCAATAAAATTTGTATTAACGTGCTAAACAAATAATTTTTAAAATAAATAAATAAATTTATATTACCAACTTCAATAATCAACGAAACTAATTTAAAATATAAAAATTTTAAACGAATGAACCTCAAAAAAAAATCAAATTAAACTTAAATAATCATTTCAACGGCTTAATTCAGTGTATGTTCAGTTGACTTACTTAGTTATCTTATCAAATAAGTTTGAACAGTACAAAATTTATCTTGGCTTGGCTCGTTTACAATCCTACCTTGATCTCAAACAACTCTTATGCAGACCTACCCACAAGCATCTTAAATCGGACCCAGCCCGCTACCGTAACTGAGTCGATGAGCTGATTATCCATTGACCCAAGTTGAGGGCCTGAATCGTAATTAGCCTGCCCCCTTGTTTGGCCTGGTTAATGTTCAAGGGTCTATTAACCCATTGAACTTAAAAAGAAATTTATTGGTGCTGGGACTTAAACTCAAGTCTCCTTAATTAGCACCGAGCATCCTAATTAACTAGTTAGATAGTAACTATTAATATTATTAATTACTATTTTTATATGTTAGTTAATTATTTAATAATTAATTAATATTTTTTTATTACATTATTATTTTTAATAATTAGAAGAATAGTCAGAGAAATATATTTATTTATTAGTTAATTTAATGGATTATTTAATAATTAATTAATAGCTTTTATTTTATGATTATTTTTAATAATCATGGTCCAAAACAAATGATTTTATGAATTTATAATTTTAATTTTTTTTAATATAATAATATTATGATGAATTATGATGCACTGTAAGCTAAA